>JALPSE010000164.1:24412-53497 GCA_030558545.1 Bipolaris gigantea | reverse complement strand
CCTCTCACAAGCCCCAAGCGACACCTCCTCTACACCCACCCCACACCGCGATCCTTTCTTTGAAAAAAAAAACAAAAAGAATCAAAAGATTCAACAACGCCAGGGAGATGACTTGCAGAAACGAGATCCAATCGTCATAGCCACTTGGCGTCGACACCATCTCAATTACACGCCCCCCCTGAAAAATGCCCAAGCAACCCACCCACATCCTCATGCACAATCACAGTAACCCTTCCACCATCAACCCCACCAAGATACGTACGCACCTACCCCGTGCACCGCCGCCGCGAAACCGGGCTCATGGACCTGGTCGGCTCGCTGGAAATAAGCCTCGGGCGAGAGCGCGAGCGGCCAGGGGTGCGGGATCTAGGGGCGGTGCATGGCGAGGGAGCGGATGCGGTTGAGGAGGGCGTGGTATGTTTGCGGCAGATGGCAAGGGGGTTGGTTGGAGGTGGTGAGGTTTTGTCGGATGGTCTTCCAGAGCGGTGGATAGGAGGTTGGGTGGATTCACGCGAGGCGAGACGTTTGACGCGCCACCTTTTTCTTTCACTATGATTCCTGGCTCACGTATTCAAGGCAAAACAGGCTTTCCTTCTCAAAAACAATGCACGCTGATTTTATTAAGGGTGGCCGTACGGGTACCAGGCTCTCTCGGATACTTTTAAAAGGTAATGTACAAGGGGGTATATGTGAAGGACGGAGGGGAAATTGGGGATGGGCTATAGTACAAAATCAAGGTGCATGCACGAGAAGCGCTCAAAGTACTTTTCGAAACATCAAGGAAGAGAGAATTTGCCATGATTAGGGTTAGGGGGCTTTGTTTTGTTGCCTCGAATCTTGCTCAGCCACGGGTCCACAAGACTCAGGCAGAGCGCTCATCAAGACTGTTTTCTGCGTCCGGCTGTGCCTCTTCACTGTAGGGCTGCGAGATTTCACCGAAACACCACATGCATATCTCCCTGACATGTGTTGACCCGCAACAACACTGCGCCACATGATCAACATATGTATTACGGAGAGTCGTTTCTTCGTTTTCGTAACATCGTAAACAGAGCCATCGGTCGAGAAAACGACTGCGAAGGCTGCACTGGCACCGGTGGACTGAAAGATCCTCTCGTTGCTTTGGTATGCCTGAGGGAAGATGGCTATCGCAAAACCGACGTTTTCTTCCTTCTGTAGTTTGATATAATGACCGGAGGACAGGGGATGGGTGGGCTACGTTTGAAGCCACTGGGCCAGCAAATGTGCGTGTGCCAAGATTCAGGTCTAGGAAATCGTCGACGCACTCGGGCGGGCCAAAGCTTTCTTCCTCAAGGGGTACATCAATAAATCCCTGATCGTGGTAGGGTGCACATGTGGCAGGTGATGGTGCTTGCCATTGGGGTGTAGTGAGATTATCTTTCAGGTGGTGGGGACTCAATATGGGTATCTCGGACGGTGAGAGCAGAATGAAACCGCTGTAGTTGGGCAGCTCGTCATCTTCGCATGGCTTCTCGAAGATACTCTGGTATACGCAATGGATACGGCATTCGTTGCAAGTCGTAACTTTGCAGTTTGTGCAGGGACGAGACTCGGTGACACCGTCTATTGCCCCACATTCGACGTATTCACTGCATTCGTATGCATAGAAGAAGGACGACTTGACATGTCGCTCTCTTCGTATCCGGACACCTTCCCCAGAGCATCTCAACTTGCCCAGCAAGTTTTCCAGGCTACCGGGCTGTGGAATAAGTGTCTGGTATACAGATTTTGAGCACAACAGGAGCGCTAGTAGGTCGTCGGGGCAAAGACAGGAAAGGACTTTCTCAAGAAGACCATACTCGCGCAGAGCCACTAATAGAAGACAGGACGGCGTTGGCCCCACGGCGCTGTCCTGTCTGCTCTTCTTTCGCTTCTCGTGCATCTTGTCCGACGATCTCTGACGCTTCAGTAGTCTTGAGGGCGTCGTCTCACCGCACTCCCCATTTTGGGATTCGCAAGACAGCGTAGGCCCACTCACGGGCATCTGACTTTCTATTGACCGAGGGGCCATAATGATCTTGAAGCTCCTGGAAAGTGATAAGCAGGGGTAGATGCAGTATGAAAAGGTGGTGCAAGGCCGTCACGGACCATGCAGTTCATGATGACAAACCACACTCCTGGACACAGGCTGGGGATTTGATCATTTGGTAGAATGCTCCCGGACTGACGTACTTGACTTTGATGTCGAAACGTATATGCAGCTTCCCGCGCCTCGATAAGCGCTTAAAAGCTGGTCGACTCCAGGCCGGGGTCCATGTTATTGTCGTCACGTTTTGCCGGTTTGGCGGGTATTTCAGAAAAAATGACGCGATAGAGGCAGTCCTCTGCTGAAGTGTAGGCGTGATGGTTTGACAGGTTCGTTGGCGCGTAGTGAGGCGTCAGTAGTGTCAAAAACGGTATTACAACAGTGTTGTTGTGGGGGCAAAATTCGAAAATCATCAGACCGGAAAGTGTGCCGGAATGGAACGGAACTTGGTTCCGATGACTTCCGAGCGCCAAATCAGCCTGATGACATAATCGCACCTCGGTCAGTCCCGCCGTTTACCCGTTGCAAAACAAGGGAATCCCACTCACCTTTCAAGGCGAATAGCCGTATCGATGCAGACCCGAAATTACGCATCTGGTGAGAATTTTCCTTATCTATCACAAGCTCAGACCGCTAAGTTCAAAGTGCACGGTTCCTGTCATTCGGCCGTTTGGCTTAACGTGGCTGGCAATTGGGTAGCACGATTATACAATTGGTACTGCCAAAAATATAGCCTAGAGACTACTAGTATTGTCCAACAATTGGGATACAAATAGGCTCTTGGCTTGCTCTCCTCCCTTCCGGACCTCCCATCTGCTTTGACATGTGTCCCACCAGGTCCTCTTTAGAGCATCACTCAGTTCTTCTTGTCGGGGATAGAGTAGCAGCATCCGATGTCGAGCACGTTGTAAAAGGTGCAATCCCGCTGCACCCAAAAGCCGCCTTTTCCGTAACAAGTTGGCTTGGTGGTGCAGATTCCAGAGGGGTCGGATCGTCCGCAGGGCGCTGGGTAGGGATCTGGGGGAGCCCCCAGAGCAACAGATGCGAGGGCTGCGACGAGGAGAAACTTCATGTTTACGATGAATTAGGCCTGTAGAGATTGGATTTGAAATTGAGGGTGTAGCGTGGAGATTGTATCCCTGTGATGCACTGACGTTGGTTTTGTGCAGATGCAAAAGTGAAGCTGTTTAAGTACTGCGTATCCTTGTCTGTGACGCCGCTGACATGGCCGTAGCACACTTGTTTTGTTTGTGTTACTATGCAAGATGAGGCAGGGACAGATGCAGTGATTGGGCATCCAAAGACAGTGTGGAACATATCCGGTGCACGCTGGTTCTTGGCCATAGACCGTTGCATTTAGCTCCATTTAGCTGGACGTACTGTATATCGAGTCCAACCCCCCAGCCAATACGTGTGTCAGGCGTATGATCATCGACACACTGCTCGTATGGGTATATTGTTTCGGGACGCTTAGCGTGTCGGTTAATGTGGCTTCCCCAGATTCATGTTTCTCCAGAACGCACGATAAGGCGGCACGCATCCACTAGTAATTCTGCCATAGTATTGAGACGTCAGTATGTTTGTGTCATTCATGCGCATGCCAGAGGCTGGCATAACCAAGCAAGTTGAAATCGCAGCCTCTTGTTGGCGTTGCGTGACGTCGTGGAATCCGAGGGGTTGTAGCTGTTGAGATGTTGTTGAGTGGACGCCACGTTTGGGGCCCTGACCACCATGGGATACGATGTGGAATAGCTTTCAGGAGACAGGTATAAACTCCTCGGAGACGTGGTAAGCCTGTAGGTCAGTCGCAAGCCCTGTTCAAAAGCGATGTCATGAAAAATTCTCCTGCTGGCCATGGACAAATGATGCGATGCGTATATTTGGTGGAGGTAGAGCTGGATGCACAGGGCATGGGTGGAGGGGGGTTGTCAAGGCACGCAGGCACAGGGATGGTATCCGTCTCTTGTAGTATGTGCATGTAATATGACATAGTATGATATAATATAATAGTGCTAGTAGTGGTACTAGTAGTAGTACTAGTAGTAGTAGCAAAGCAGGCTGTGGCACACTTGGCGGTACCGGAACACGTGGGTTATCGCTGCCATCTGTGCCAAAGTCATGTGCCAAAGTCATGTGCCAAAGTCATGTGACAAGCGAGCAAGCATGGATGGTGGCGCGGCATTTATGCACCCGCACACGTCTTCTAATTTTGTCCTAAGAAATTGGCGCATGCTAGAAGAGTAAGCATAAGGAAAGATGACCGGCACGTTCTCGGCTACGTCCGCTGTTGCAACTATACTTACTCGACAAGCCCATACTCGGAGTAAGCGGCGCAGGGCCTGGGGGGTGAGCAGGTTGCTGCAACGTGTTTCCATGTCTGTATCGCCGCGATGCAGCCTTTTCGAGGGTACATACTAACACACATGTGGTAGCTAGCGACAACGCCCGAATATAACCGCGCATCCCTAGGCTTAGACACGGCCAAGCATGGATTCTGTTGACGAGGACAGGATGAGCCTGCCAGTCGGCCTGGGGCAGCGAGTCGTGGCGTGCAGGGAGCCAATTCGTTCCAAAAAGCTTCTAGAAGGAAAGTTTTTCGGACAGTCCAGGCTGCATCGGGAGCTAGTTGGCGCCGACGGCTGCCCGCACGCTTGATTGGAGGACGCCGGCGCCCCAATGTACAGGGGGCCGCCAGCGCGCAGGGCCTTCTCCACCTTTTGTTCTCAGCATCAGCCGCATGCCCTGACCGCGACCTCACCACATAGCACGGCCATGCCATTGTTGCTCTCCCGCAATTCTTTATCAGCTTCCGACAAACCTCCCAGTCCGTCTCCACACGCTATTCCATCCCCATCCGACGCCTGGATAGCCCTACGCTATCTCCGCTATGCCGGCTTGATCGTTACTGTGCACTCTTGAGCATTGCCCTTCAGATCAGGTTAGAACCTTGGCTGTCAACATGGCCATGGCTCCACGAAAAGGCACACGACGGGCGTGTGACCCTTGCTCCGTCAGTAAGTCGCAGTCTCGGCTCTATACACATGCTCACAATTGACCCTCTCCTTCCTCTGTCCAGGAAAGGTGCGCTGCGATGGCAACCAGCCCTGTGCAAGGTGCGAGGCCGCCAAGTGGGACTGCACCTATCTCAAGACGCATGGAAAGAGCGGCCCCAAGGGACCGCGGCGAACCACTGAAGCCGCCATCAGGAGACTGCAAGAGCGCAGTAAGCCTGGCTGTGATAGATCAAGGAGCGCCAGTGAGACCAGCATCGATACCGGCAGTCCCGTTGACGAGCTGCCGTACATCTCTCCAATGCCCCCCTTGGGCGAACCCAGTACGTATGCCAATGGATGGCCCGACGTTATGAGTCCCACACTCTCCGGCACTCCCCAGGAACCCCAGAGAATACCGGTAGCCTGTCTCTCGCAGTATCTCGAAATCTACCAGGCACGTGGTTATGGCATATGGCCAGTCGTTGATGCCGAAACACTGACTGCACGCCTCCTCACCCACCCCCACGATGTAGAGGCCTACGCATTGGCCACCGCCATATGCGCCGCTATCGTGAGCCAGTTCTCTATTGACGTTGAGCCAGGAAGTCCGGTCGAGGGCTTCTATCGCGTCTCCAGCAGCGCCTTCGAGTCAGAGGCAAGAAGAGCTAGAGATGAATCAGATCATCTGGAAAACATCACCATGTCGTCTCTTCTGGGCAGTTTCTTCTTGCATGTTTACTCTGCCAACGTCGGCCGAATGAACGCTTCAACCGTCCTGCTTGGAGAGGCTATCTTCAAAGCTCATATCCTTGGCCTACACAACCCAATGCACTACCAGGTCATGAGTCCCGAGCAGACACAGTGTGCTTTACGCGTCTACTGGCTCCTCTTCATCACCGAGCGCGCCCATTCCTTGCAGCACGATGTCCCGACGACCCTCAAACGTTCACCAGATCTTCCGAGTCTTCAGGACTTGCGCGATGGATCCGTCACGCCTGCATTCGTCCAGCTTTGTCGACTTTTCAACATTCTCGATGTAACAATAACAGCGGATGCTGCTAGTGCTCGTCAAGCACTCGCCGTGGCTCAGCAACAGCTGAGCAGCGATGAAGACACCCGCAGTCTCGAAAATGAACTCCAGCGTGCTGATATCACGATGACACAACAATGGATGCGTATTTTTCTGTGGCAGCACGCGCTCAATGTTACCAACCTAAGCAGCCGGCCAAGTCAGGATGAAGAGTTTTCGTTTCATTTCCCTGCCAGGGTCGCACAAAACGTGCTCAGCAATCTCAGTAGTCTTTCGCGCGAAAGTGTAGAGGCTCATGGACCCGGCATGGTATGACCCAAGTACGGCCAAACTACTTACTCTACTAACGGCTGCAACAGGAGTCTAAGCTTTTCGACGTGGCAAACTCACTTGCTGACGTTATGATGATCATGCCGTCACTAAACCATGAGTCCTATTTTGATGTTGGTCCTAGAGATCTCATGCACTCGCTTTCTCAAGTGCTCGCTGGCTTTCGAGGCGGCAATCCCGCTGTCATAAATATACTACAAGAGAAACTTACTGCACTTGGGCTCAGCGTTGGATCGCCACAGAGGTTACTGGAGCTCTCTTCGCCTGAGGAAGAGCAGGACGAGTACCAGGCTAGGCCCATGCGAGGCTCGTCACCATATGGGCCACTTGCAAACGACCCGCCGATCATGTCGCCTCTTCCACCCCCTATGAGCATGAACGGCAGATGTTGATCCAGTTCGATGCTTCCAAGATGCCTAAACTCATCAATCATCGGACATTGCAATGTCTCTGAAAAGAAGCGTCAAGACAGCGAGGATCCCTGATTGGTCCGTATCCAATCTGGCGTACCAAAACTTTCAGCAAGATCGGCTCGCTTTGACAGAAATACTTTAATCATAGTGGATGAGGCTTTCTGTGGTAGTTCAAGAAACTGAAATTTGACCGATAGGTGGCCGTAGACGAATGCCGATGAATCCCGCGAACACTAAGCCTGGCATGCCAGCGCCCTAAACCCCTGACGGTACTCAGAGTGGATGCACAGTTGTACCAAAACGTCCAGCCCCACTCTGCTCTCAAATTTGACGTATTGGATTCCCCATGTAAGCAGTCACCAGGACTTTCGACAGGCAAGCTTTTCCGACACTCAAGCTTGTCCATATTGGCAGCTGGGAAAGCGGCCCAATACACTGATATAAATGTTGATATACATGATGAGAAGAGCACGTCAGCTTGAAATCAGCCTGCACCGGCCTTGATGCTGCCTCTGTCCACAGATGATACTAAGGCAATTGAGGCAGCTTGCGTAATCAAAGGCCTGCTGGAAGGTCCTAGCCTCAACCAGCCGCCGATCGTTACACTAGTGAACCACAGGCACTGGAGCAAGGCTATATCGTTCACTACAGAACGTAAGCACCGAAAGCACCCTTTCAATCGAGCGGAGCACTGTATGCTCTTGCGTGTCATTGTTGCATAACCTTCACATAACGAATGGACAGTCTATCTAGCTTGGAGGCAGCTGTAGAGGCCAAGGGAAAAGCCATGGAGGCTAGTGCTGATTAAGACTCTAGCGACTCAACCCGCAGAGCTCCCCAGAAATCCTTTCCAGGGGAAAGACTCGATCGCGCTAACCATTGTACTTGGTTTTCAGAGTCTTTTCAACTTCATCGCAATCTCTCAGCTTTGTACTCTGGGCAGCTCTTGTTCTCAGAGTTTTCATCGCTAAACGATCCCCCCCTTTTTCAGTCAAGCAGTGTAAATTTCCAAACTTCTGTGGTGAACATCGGAGATGGGGCACAATGCGCAAAGCGTTGCTTTGTGCACGTCCTTCTCCGTGATTTGTTTTTCATGTATGATAGATCTCCACATATAAACTTTTAGTGCCCCGGAAGGACCGCTTACGCTTGCTCTCCCCCTTCTGTACCGATAATGGTCACCTGTACGCTTTACATTGTGAACTGCCATCATACGAACCTTCTGCCGCTCTCACGAGAACGGGACCTGATGGGCTTTTGCGATTGCTTTATTTGCTCGCGTTGCTGCCTGAAGTGTGGGGCTAGATACGTATGTGAGGGGTGAAGGCGGTTGTTGATATGAATCATGTCTGACAACGTCAGTTGGTTGGTGGCGACACGTGGATTCGATAAAAGTTCGGCGGAGGGGAGCAACTTAATTATCCATCTATTTGAATAGTACGATGTGGTCATGAGAAAATGGGCAGGTACCCGAATGTAGCAGATGCAGTCCAGCGCCAAGCAAAGTGTGATGATATGCAAAGTGAAAGCGGAATTCCTGTGACCAGTGATTGTCAACACTCGCGCTCACTGCCAAAATCCGGCCGCCCGTCGTGTGCTAGCACATTGTTCGATGAATCTTTTTCATATTTGTTTTCGCTGCTACCCAAACACACGACGCTTCAGTCATTACGAAAACAACTCGACCAGAGCATTCGGCCCCCAATTGCATATTCGAGCTGAAACGAGAACATGGCACCCTCGCCTAGCGATCTGGGAACAAAGATGATACGTAGTCTGTTGACGCGTGGCGACAAGGATAAAGTACCCGCCGAGCTCAGAGGAGCGCTTGCGCTACTACGACTGTCAGATCTTGAGGGACTCGAAGAGCGCTTTCTCGCTACCGATGCGTTTCTCACGCCATGGGCTGTGTTTCGCGATTCACTCTTTGTCGTGAGGCCTGGTGCAATTACGGCCGCGACTGCGGCTGCTACAAGCGATGGCGAGAGAGGAGGTATCTCGCGCACAGACTTGCTGTGGTTTTATACACAATTCGACCAGGATACGTATCGCCACCATCCCAGTGTGGATACAAGCAGTGTATCCTGTGCCATCGACAAGCGAGACTGGCGTGTTGAGGAGTATGAGAAGCACCTCTTCGCGTGGCTACTGCAGACGTTCAGAGTCGGCAAAGCGCACAACCCGTGGGGATTCGACTACTTTCAACTGCGAAACATTTGCACTGCTTGGCAGGCAGTGTTTGTACCAATTGTGGATGCCGTCCGTGCCTCATACAGCATCAAGGGTCGCCGACACTATGGGCGCCTGGCGCTCTTCGTCGAGAAGAGGTGCCCCTCTGGTCTCGCCTTCCCCAAGGAAAACGTCGACATCCCCCCGGGCAATCTGACATCTTCAACCTCTTATCGCGTCTTACTCATGCCAAAAGATACTAACGAATTAGGTGTGCTGACACGAAAGCATTACGACGAGACTGAGAGGGAACTTCGTTCTGTCTATCCCCAGTACGGCGGCCTAGTTGAGCGTCCAAAGTTCAAACAAAAGATGGAGGTGTGGCTAGAGGAACAACGAGCACGGGCAAATCTGAGAAAGGCTGCTGAGCGGACTAATGAAGCCAACCGTACTCAACTTGATGTTGTCAAGAGCGACGACCGCCGAACTCCGGTGAAGAAGATACTCTCAAGCAAGCACGATATGGACCCAAAGAAAGAGGGTAGCGCCAGTCCAATCAAACGCTACTCGAACAGCTTACGACGCTCGCTATCTCGTAGTGTGTCTAGGCAGATGCCAAGTGAGGAGCCGAAGACTCCGTTGCATGGAGTCACACGTCAACTCTTCATACCTGACGATCCGCCGTCGCCTGACCTACTGAATGGGCAAACCCACTCGACGACCGAATGGAATACGGACTTTGCTTCGGCACACTCATCCAACACGACTATCGTTACACCCTGGCCTCGTATGGACACGCGGCGTAAGTCATCTGAGCAGAGCGTCTACGATTCAGTCCGCATATCCAGTTCATTCAACCCTTCGAATGAGACACAGACTCTTCAAGCATATGCGAGAACTAATGGACCGGAGTCATTGCCCGAGAATCAGATCACTGCCCTTCTGCACCCTTTGCATCGAGGTGGGGGCACGCAACACGAGCAGCAAGATGCATGTACCCCAGCTAGCAACCAAAATTCATACTCGGAGCTGCATATTCCAAGCAGTAATGGTAGCGATTTGGGGAAGAATCCATTGTTGGGGAACTTGGAGGCAACCAGAAAGAATACTGGTCAGACCCTAGAGCCGAAGCGGCCCGGAAAACCATCCACCCGCTTGCCTGGACCAATCAAACCCACGCCATATACTGGCCATCTGCGGGTTGCTTCAGAAAACAATAGCCGTACCGTGCTGCCCAAGTCGACTGGGAGACCCGATACAGGTCTTCCACAGCCAGTCGCGTGGCCAGGTACCTCCCCAACCAATACATCAGTGTTGTCTCGTATGAATAATGAGGACAACTTTGCGCCACCCGTGCCAACGAAAAGCCCTATGCGAGGGGGCAGTACACGAGGCTACACTGGCATTCCCCAGTCACAACAGAGGATATGTCTTGGGCCCGATCGTGACTTGACCCGCATAGTGTCGAAAGAAAACATTCGTGCTGCGCTTGGCGGGCACTCAAGGGACAACTCAGAAGAGGGTGATTTGCCAGCGCTGGGCAGAACAATGCGCAATGACCAGGATGCAGTGACCAATTCTGGGGCTACTGTGCTGCAAACATTCAATACACACATGTTCCCGCGCAAGAAAAACCGAAAGGGTACCCCAGTGGGGGCGTGGGTCGGTGCGCCGAAAAACAGAAACGTGACTGGCGAGTCAAACTAGTTGTTGTATGTGTTCGAGGGGGAAATGAGAACCGAGGAGAATCAGGTATAGCCACAAACGTAATGTCTAATGTTCGAGGCGGGGGGCTTATCAGCGCTCCGATATCCCGGATGATCACGGCGGCTTCGGAACAAGCAATTTGACCGCCATTGTGGAGGCATCCTCGATGGTGGGAATCAAATGTGTTTGCGATTTTGTATCTCTGCGAGCACTGTATCAGCGAGTCTGAATTCATTCGTTTCAAGCTCACTGTTGATACTGTGTCGAAGGGGTACTATCAGGATTGCAATAAATGGAATACAAGGGCAATGTAGTCTATGAGTAATGAATTACCGTCTGTAATATAGCAGTGTTTTCAAAAGTCATGTGCGGACTGCGAGCACTGAGAAGGAGGTGTGGCGGTGGTGGCGCCCCACACAAAAATGGTACACTAGCCTCACCCTGGTGATAACATCGCCGAACGTCATCAACTATCACTTGACGCAGCCTGATATTGCCCATACAGTAAGCAAGGAAGATTCATTCCCGCGCGAACAGAAACACATCGAAAACTTGTTTTAAGTTGAGAGTCAAATTACAGCTGTTTTGTATGCTCATGCAAATCATCTCGACCAGCCCGAGCCATGTCCTGGAACAACCCTAGTAAATGACCATCGCAATGCGAGTAACTGCAAATTGAGGAATCTCATCAATACCTCAACAGGAGAAGATGGTCGCCACCCCTTTCACCCTGCCAACTGGAACAAGCAACGTTTATGCCAACGAGATGTTTACTGAATACTCAGAAAAAGCATGTCCAGGTACCAGGAACCAACACTCTCTATGCCCAAGTCGGCATCCCTACGGGAACCTGAACACACACCGTGGCACCCTTACATGATTGGCGATTCTCGGAGGGAATCACATGGCATCATGGACCCACTGCGCTTCATCCCATTGGATCACGGGGGAGCGAAGAACAGAGAACGGGGCTAGAGCGTTTGAGATGTGAGAGTCGACCAAAGGGAAGACCTCAACATTGGCGAGCTAGACACGTCAGACGAAGAAACATTTCAGGGGTCATATGATGACCGATCTGATGGCATTAGAAGCCTCAACATCGCTCGGAAGTTCGATGTGTAGACCCACCTGTCAACATGTCGCCCCTTCATGCATTGAGGATCTGGAAGTCAACGAGCACTAGTTTCAACACGTATTCATCACGTATGTGGCTTGCATGAAACCTAGAGTTCTGTCTAATGATGACGTGCAGCCGTTGTCTAAGCCACGAAGGTGGAGACGTTCCACGACTACCTAATTTCTCGGTACTCCGTTGCGGCTGGACTTGGTGCAGTACGTTGGCAGGTAAAGGTACGTACCAGACATCAGACGCACTGAGTTCCGGGGGTGATACACACCCAGGCATCTCTCCAGCCTCCGCGATCATGAGACGGAAAACCAATTCCATGTGTCAGCACCATGATAAAAAAGAAAAACAACTACGGTTCGTGTTCGAAAGGGATAAGAACAACAGTCAGTTTACAGCCGTTTTCGCAAAGTACAAGCCACGCCTCGCACGCATCAGGAGTGGGGGGGCGGTTTTGCTATACCTCATCCGGGTACTTGCAGAATGCATTACACCCATTGATCCCAGAGTGGCCTATCTTGCGTCGCACGTGTCGTCAATATTTTTGCCTCCTTGCGGCTTGGATACATCTGCAGCTGCAGCGTTCAGACTGCGAGAGATTGAGCGGGGCCAAACGGCCGAATTCATCTAGAGCAGTAAGTATTTGGACGAACCAAATCCCCTCTGAGATAATGTACGCTACCAACCGAAGCATCAGCAGCGCAAACATGGGCGGTTATTTTTCTTCACAGCGCGAAAACGAGCCCAAGGGCGATACACGGCAGACGACCGAGACTGGACCATCTTGTGTGATTTGTGGTGGGCCGTTTGACATTGAAGGCGAAGTTTACAACATTGATCCCAAAGATCCGCAGTTCCAAGTACGATGTTTTCCTTTCTAGAAATATTCCTTTTTGGTCATGAACTAACAAATATCAAGTGGTTACATCATCTCCGACTTATTGGCAGTGTCGATGATGTAAACCACCATGTGGTAGCTAGTGATGGACACGCGTGAGTACTCAAGCTCTCCTGCTGTGCACCTTACTAAATTACCAAAAGACCCGTCAACACCTCTGACGAGCTGGATGTCTTTGTCTCTGGGCCAGCTCGTTTTAGTCTTACTGGATCTGGATTTTACCACGTTACTGGATATGAAGGACAAAACGACATTTGGGTCGACGCCCTCTCACACATTCCCGGCTATGGTACTCTGTTCCCCTTGCACGATTTTTGCCTGGATACGAGCTGTAGAGCTATAGAGTATCAACAGTCTAAACAGGAAGAGTGCGATGACGAAACAGCTCTCCAAGTATTGGTTCACTTACTCAACATTCGCTTCACCGAACAACAGATGCAAGACGGGTCGCTTAGGTCAGTCAACGATCTGTTCAATCTATCTTCTCAAAGTAGCGCCTATGGACCTAGAAGCGTACTAGCTTTGACGAAACTGGAGTGGTGGGGAGGCGGTTACGACGTAAGTCTCCACAACCCTCATCTAGACACCATGCTAACACTGCGTAGCGTTTCTTCACTAGTCCCATTGAGCAAGTGGACACCACTGCTTTTGTGCAAAGGATCCTGGAGATCTCACCACGTACCAGAGACGAACCTAGATTCACCGAAATACCAGCTCGCAGGCATCAGAACTTGGAGCGTCTTCCAAAAGAACTCCTAGATGAGGTTTGTAGCTACCTGCCACTCCCATCCACCATAGCGCTTCACCGAACTTCCAAGATACTTGCGCTACAGATCCCACTTGACTCGACGTTTTGGCGCAACAGTCTTGGGGACGGAAGTTTGCATCCACATATCTGGGACCTGGACACGAAGCGGATCGAGCAGCAGTTGCCGCAATCCGACATAGTACCTCTGGATCCAACGGCTTCCTGGGATTGGAGGTGTGCAGCCAAAATTCTCGCAACGAAGCGCTTTCCTGTCAGTGCGTGCGATGACCGGTTGATCGATGTGCCCGCCGGCTTTTGGAATCGATGTAGGATATGGGCTACTATCGAGGAAGCGCTACAGCAACACGTCTTTGAGTGAGCAACTGCCTGGGTTCCGACTTCAGTATCAAGACTTTTGGTACACAAGGAGATCCACACCCAACCAAGATTCTTTGTCTATATATTTTTAGGCGCATCCAGCCTGGCATTCGCACCTCTTAACGCCGCCATCCCGCAGCTACCTCCATGCTCTTTTTCCGTACATATACCTACACGTCCTCACGGCTCCGCCATGATCGCAACAAACCTGTCCCAACTATGACCAAACCTCTCGTAGAACTCGGACGTCGCACTCGTCACAAAAAGATATGCCGCCTTTTTCCGTAGCGCCCTCGTAAGCCCCTCAACCTGATCCTCGGGAACCGAATGCACCATGTACGCCGCACGCTCACGCCCATACGGCGACGTCGCAAGCCACTCCTGATACTCCTTGCTCACAAAATGCGCATACGACGTCTCCACCACAACCGTAACATCCGGTCCGGGAGCCGCCAACCCTTTGTTCACTGCCGTGCCTGGATTGTGAATAACCTGTCTACCGCATCAGCTCTGTTTGCTCTTGTCAAAAATCTCGCCAGCGACAACAACAACAACAACAACCCCCCTCCCCTCGTTTCAAGCAAAATGAGTAAAAGTAAAGGAATACATACCAGTCCATGCTTCCCAAACGCATCCTCGGCCTTCACCCTCGCATCAATGCCATCTAGATACCTCTTCATCTCCTTGGAATACAAATTCACCGTCTCATCCACGAACACACCTTGCACCTCCATGCCTTGATCCTGCCTCCCGCGCTCCGCATACGTACAAACATCGCTGCAGATGTCGCCGTGCGCCCGCTTACCGTACGTCGCGCAGACGTAGCCCAGCGTAGTCACGTTGGGCAGCGCGTTGAGCCGCGGCATCTCTCGCTGGTAGTCGGCGTTGGGCCACCAGGGAGGCGTGCCCGGGCCGCTGTTGGGATTGAGGATGACGACAAAGTCGAGGTGCGGGTGTGCGGATACGCTGTCCTAGCTCATTAGCGTCCGGCCCCCTCGTCGAGTACCCGTGGTGTCGTAACGATGGTGTGGAAAGTAGACGGCCAAAACAGCAAACTGCGAGCCGGGAACCGGCAAATGGGAAATGGGGAGGGGCCCGCAACGCGAGTATGGGAAAGAAGAAGAAAAAAAAAAGGAGGCTACGTTACGCGGTATAGAGCGCATCCCAGGCGCCAGGGCTTGGATAGATGTACAGCGGGAGCAGAACTTTGGATCGCATGTTCTGCGCTTTTCGCCTTGTCCTGCGCAGAAACGTCAGATTCATGGGCAAGCAGCAAAGTATCGCTTGGCTTGATAGTTGCATCGTTGTCTTCCTCCTCTTCTTTTTTTTCTCTTCTTCTTTTTTTTTCTCCTTCTTTGTTTTTCGGGGAACAAGTAAACAAAAAGGCCCAATGATGTGCTTAGTAAGATGGACCCGATGCTAACGAGGTTAGCCACACCTACGTGTTGCGAGTACGAGCCGTAGCGTGGCCCTGTTTTCCGCTGCTAGTTTGGGGGGGGTGGAGTGGGTTGGGAAGAGGGTTTAGGAGGGTAAGGATTGGGGCTTGGCCTGTTAGCTTGCGGCGATGGAGAACGTGCGGATCGGAGTGGGGGGAGGGTGACAGATGCGAGTTGGGGAGTTTTAGTTGCGTGAGAAGTGGGACTGATTACGATATGGTGTTGTTGTGGTGATCGTCTACTGATGAGCAGGAAGCTAGTCTACTCCGTGTCTGTTGGGGATGGGTGTTGCGGCAGATTAGCCTTGTGTGACTAGCTGTATGTAGTGTTACAATGGCTTCATGCTACCCCAGTCTCCAAAGGTACCCCTGATCACAGGCATATGCTCACCAGGACCGGTTGTAGTCTATGAGCTTTGGCCTTGGATACATACTATGTACAATCTATACTAGACAACAACATATTAGGTAAATGTCTAATCATGCGCCTTGTCTAACAAACTCTTCAGTATCTTTGCTGTGCTTCTCATGCCCTGCAGCGCATTCTCATCGGGCCCTTGCCCAGGTGTCCATGAAGCGTGCGCAAAGTCAATCATCTTGACTTCTGCGAGCTTGGGCAGGTTCTCGTCCTCCTCGTCTTCATCTTCTGGGTGCGCGGAGCGCAACTTCTGCTTCGTGTTGCCGTACTCTTCCACATCACCCTCGTACACGAGGAGTATACTTGCGCTGTACATCCTGCTCTCTTTGCTCTCAAACACTTCTTGGATATCCTTGACCTCGCCGAGGAAGTACGCCAGCACTTCTCTGGCGCGATCGAGCTCTGCCTCCGATTTGGCACTAGGATAGATGAATGATGCGAAGCCCTCGTCCACGTTCTCGGCATTAAACTTGCGGCCGTACATCTTGTTGTACACCCAGTATCCCTTCTCCTTGTCAACCTCGACATACTCCTTCAGGTCGTCGGGGACATCTGGTGCGTCGGTGCCCTTGTAGGTGCGCATACCCGCTATCCTGAAGCCGAGGCTGCCGCTTGTGGTTTCCTTACTGACAGCATCGAGGCGATCTCGCTTCTCTTGCTTTGAGTTGTCGTCCCACAACCTTGCGCCGAGCTTTAGATCCAATACGTTTGGCTTTTTGAATCCATGCGTAATGTTCTCCAGTACAATATGTAGGTCTGTTTCGAGATGCTTGCCATGGAGGCGCTCGATGGATCCGTCGGCAGTCTTTATGATGCCGCTCTCGATGCTTTCTATGGCGGCAGTCTGGTCGGTGGAGAGGGAGAGCTGGCCCATAAAGGTGGGCAGATGGCGCGCAAGATCGGGATGGTCGGAGAGGGATTCATAAAAGGTAATCTCGGAAAGAGTGCACGGCTTTACGACCACAGCACCGGATTCATCGCTGAGTACGCCTTCGCTGGAGTTTGCGATTTAGTATGGCAGGCAAGGAACGGCTGAACAGTAGGCAACCGCCTTGGGGTCACACGTACTGGCCCGCAGCGGCACTGTCGTACGCTTTTAGTTTGGACGCGTCATACTTCTTGGTCGCCATGATGCTGGGTAGGTGCAGAGTCCTTGGTCTTAAGATCTTAGGCTCGGCAGGTTGGGGTTGGGACGGGAGTGCAAGATGCACGAAGCTATTGTGGGGTGATACCGGACCCCACTTTCAGGTGTGTTATAGGCAACGGGCGAGTCGGGACATGGCTGTCTGGAGGACTGCATGACTCGCGATGCAACACCATGAAGTCATCATCACTGGTAGCTGGTGCTGCTGTGTTCGACTGAGCAAACTTACGTGCTTCGCTGTCAACAATTGTCAGGGGAAACACATTGCTTTGGTGTTCTCAGCAGATAGCCGTGTTTTCACATCATGTGATGAATGTGAGGGTGAAAGGGCAATCATCCTGGAAGCGATATGATTGCGCGCCTGCCGTTCCTGCGCCAATGCTCTCACTGACTGTAGTTTGCAAGCGCAACAAGCTCACAACTGCTGCCTGTGATAACAACTCCATCTCTCTCTCTCACTAATATCAAAGAGTTCCGTCACTTCCCATCTCCATCTCCATCTCCTACCCCTCGAGTACTCTCTCCGTCTCGGTGACTAGTAATTATTATTGACTGTAGACATGGCAACAACAGGCGATTCACCTACAGGAGACACTAGGTTTTCCGATGGAGCTTCCCAAAGTGCAGCCTCAAACGAGAATGCCAATGACACCGTCCAGGATCATCCTGATGGTGATGATATCCGTCGTCAAGTATGGCTTCATGCCCCTGCCTCGAGTGAGACCTACGACATACTGACCATCTTCAAGGTAGAGTACTACTTCTCTGATGAGAACCTTCGCACAGACAAGTATTTACTGCAGTTCTGTGGTGGGCGTGAGAACCTTCCAGTTTCCACCAGTCGCATCTGTGGGTTTTCGAGGATGCGACAGTACAAGCCAAAAAGCCTCGTCACTGCAGCACTTCGTCTAAGCACCTTCCTCGAAGTTTCTGCCGATGGCAAAACCATCAAGCGCAAGATCCCTTTGCAGGGAAAATGCCTCCTCGACCCAGACTTCTTCGACGATGAAGACATGGCTTACGATCCGCGTGTTCAGAGGCCAGTTCCACATCCGGCGCCGATTGTTCAGGTGAGGAAAGACGCGCACCTCGAAGGGGTGTCGAAGAAGATGCGAAAGCCAACAGGATTCGAAAGAACCTACATGGAGCCGCTCCTGACCCCCGAGGAAGCTGCACAAGAAGACGACATGTACGCTTCCGAGAAGCACTTTGTTGAGCGTATCGAGGTGGCCATCCAGCGCTTCAAGAACAAGCGGCGCATGCGCGAGATGTATGCGCACGTCTTTGATAAGTATATGCGCTTTGGAGGTGTAGACGGCGGCCCGCGCATGTACCAAGGCATATCGAAGCAGGAAATGAATGAGATGGATGCCGAAGATCTCGCCAGAGCACTTGCCACCCATCACGTACCGTGGGACCGGGCTGATGAGACTCAGTGGGTGGTTGATTTTGCCGGTGTCTGCAAAGGCTTCCTGTAAGTCTGCTCTGTCAAACGCCTACAGACGAATGCTAAAGACAACAGTTCATCCTGGTATCCTGCTCACTATGGCTTTGCTTCTCATCTGATTAAGAATGCCTGTCAAGTGCTTCGCTCCTTCTTTAGGTATCTTCGATTTCATAGAGTTTGCCCCGAGTATGATGATCAGCTCGCCGCTGCACTCGAAATCTGTGATAGCGCCGAGGAGGAGCTCGTCAAGGTCAATGCTGTAGGCCTTGCCTTGACAGGAGACTTTAACAAGTCTGGCAGCGTCTTATTTGGCGGTTCCCAAGCTTGCCTTTACACTGGCAACAAGAGCTGGGCACAGGAATTGAGAGAGGAAGGTGTGGATAATGAAGAGATTGGCATTTCTGAGGAAGAGGCCAAGGCCAAGTTTGGCATTGGGATTGCCATCTTGGGATCGGAAGAGCAATTCGGGCTGTACGAGTCGTCCAAGTTGGAGGTCCTCAGTAAGAAGTCGGCCTACCTCGAAGTAGTCACCATTCACCCACCCGATCTTGACAGCAAAACAGCGTACGACGGGCAGAACACATTCTACGAGGGCAAACTGGAACTCCAGCCTCTTGGCAAACTTATCTGCAGGACCTGGTACCCCAGCGGATGTGATGAGTATGACCTACCGAAGGACAAGTACGCTGATGGCAAGGCCTGGACAATTGGCGACAGCCAAGAGTACGAGTTTTGGATGGAAGGGGATATTCTTAGGGATTGCTTCGTCGGCATGAAGATGGACGCCGACATTCTGGTGCTCTCGGGCGGCCTGAATATTCTGGACAATGTCAGGGAAACTATGTGTAGTTTCTACGTGTGGCTGCCGAATGAGTTGTGGATGAAGCGAAAGCCGAAGGAAGTGCGGTGGGTCAAGAAGGGCATGGGTCTTGGCGAAAACGACCCGGACGACCCGGACGACCCGGACGACCCGGACGATGGCGACGACGACAAAGAGGCGAAGCAAGTTGCAGACAAAGGACCTTTGGGTGATGGGTTTGATGATGAGTGAGGTTGAATTGAAGGGAGGCGGCGTGGGCCTACGTAGTGTCGCTTGTTGACGATAGATAGGTACATGTAGCCGATTGTATGTGAGCAATTCGTGCTATACTGAAGGCGATGGCTGGTATGGGCACTGGCCAGGTGGTTAGTCAGATTGTGGCGATGTTCCGAGCGGTGCCAACCACGAAGATTGATCCGAGAGGCCAGCAAGAGGCTGGTTGTTGAGCGTTTTGGCATGGCAAGTCTCAAGTGAGCGAACCGGCGCAGCAAATGTCACCAGCAACAGGGACAGTGTGTTGATGTCTTGCCACAAGGATGCACCTTTGGGTCGGGGGTTGAGGGCAGTACTTTGGGCAGTAGGGCTGCGCCACGCTTGTGCGCCTCAGTTTCATGCCGGCCTGCCGTGTAGACAGCCCATGGTGCTTCAGCGGCAGAGGGACCGGACTGCGACACGAAAGGCCGCGACTGAAACGGGCAAGTCGCGCACGGGATCGCACTTTGCGGACGCCTCTGGCCAAGAGTCCGCTCTGATGCGCCGACGGTGGGTGGGCTGCGATGGGCGGGCGCACCAGAAAGCGGGCAAAAGACTGGCTGTGGCGTGGGCGACAAAGGCACTCGGTCAGCCGCCACGTATGCCACTGACCGGTGCGGGCAGTCCAAGGCGGATCGAGGCACTTGGCAGCTGGCAATGCCATGTCCTTGGCCGCCGGTTGCCAAGCGGACGCCATGTGTTTGGCCGCCCGCCCCTGTACCCTCGTCCGGCGCCATTGGCTAGCTCCCGCTGCCGCTTTTGCTGAGGCGGGTATGGACAGGTAGAAGAGGACAACGACGCCCGCCAGCTGCCAGCACCCGGCCCGGTGCAGGAGGGATGGGGCGACAAGGGCAACCTCCACCCTCCCCGGCTTTCCGCGTGGATGGGAATGAGTCCAGACGGCGCACATCCCAGCGCGCACATCCAAGATCAGACGAGGCGCGGGCCCAGCAAAAGAGACGCCAGAGCCAAGCTATCCGTCTGCATCAAGGACGCGCACCTTGGGCACAAGGCCTGCCAAGTGCTTGAGTGCTCTTAGCAAGCGGAGAGCGCGTGCACTGGTAAAACCTAAGGGCAGCCTACATGACTGCTTTGGCTTCCCTGACTCTGTAAATCTTTTGGTGTTCTCCGTTCCCGTCTCCGCAAGCGGCGTCTTTTCCATTCCATTCCGCTGTGCCCGGCTTGCTCAGCCATACTATGCCGCCCTTTTGGCTGGCTGCCCACCACACACACTGTCCCCGACGCTGAATCACGCCCGGCTGCCCGCCCAACTCGTCCCCATAGCCCCGTCCGTTTCCCTTTTACGCGACAAACCCAAACCCTGGCGTCAAATGCTTGTTGCATGCTGCCTGCACGAGCGACCTGTCCAGGCACAAACTCTGATCCCGTAGATTGGACCCCCCCGTGAACAAGCACGTTTGTTCCTTCTCCAGCGAGCGTGTGTGCGCGCGCGCGTGTGTGTGTGTGTGTGCGTGGGTGTGTGTGTGGCTTGCGAAATAGGGCGCGCGGTGGAGACGCAGAAGCGGGAGATTTGATACTAGGATAATGGGCGCCTTGCTAGATGCGCGGGCAACCGAGTTTCCCAAACGGGATCAATTAGGTACGTTAAACCACTACCCAACGCCACACATCAGACCATTTCCCTACACACATCGCACCGTACCCTGTACGCTACGTTTACCTTATGCCCCGCTTCCTACACTACCCGCTGCTACTTTTTCTCTTCTTTCCTTTTTGCTGCAAATCCGAGAGGCTGGCTAACATGACTAGCAGGCTATCGCATCCTAAACCCATACATCTACGACCCCTCATGCGCCCTAGCTATTGCCGGCACATGCATCATCGTCCTGCTGTCCATCTGCTCAGTGACGCAGTACCTGCGGCACCGCTCATGGTTCTTCTGGGCCGCCATCATCGGCATCCTGATGCTGGACCTCGGCTTCATCTGCCGCACCGTGTCGTCGTACGACGAGGGCAAAGAGTCTCCCTTCCTCGTCTCATGGCTCATGATCCTACTCGCCCCCAGCTTCTTCGCCGCAGCGTGCTACATGTCCTTTGGCCGCGTCGTCTGGTTCAGCTGCCCGACCGAGGCGCTCAACTTCAAGACGCTGTGGTGCTGGCCCGAGTGGATCACCCCGACCTTTGTCGCCTTTGACATGTTCTCCTTCCTCGTCCAGCTCATCGGCGCATCCCAAATAAGCAGCCACTACGACAAAGCCCCCAACGGCGACCGCGCCATCAGCATATCCGAGCAGGCTGCCCTCCCCGGCCGCATCATCCTGGTCTTCGGCCTCGTACTCCAGATGCTGTGCTTCGCCACCTTCTCCCTCGTCTCCATCCGCTACTTCTACATGTCGCGAAAGTGGGCCGCCTACGACCTCGGCGACATGCATCTCTGGCGCAAACTCTCCTACACCATCAACCTCTCCTCCGTCCTCATCGCCCTGCGCGCCGTATACCGCACCATGGAGATACCACATGACCGCGACTACGGCCTGCGCTACCTGCAGAGCCACGAGTGGTGCTTCTGGACCTTTGACGCGGCACCCATGGTCCTTGTCCTGCTCATCTTTGCCCTATGGCATCCCGGTCGCTATCTTCCCCAGTCTTATACCCGCCTCCGGCTCGACAAGGTCAGGGCTGTCAAGGAGAAGGATGAGATTTCTACCTATAGTGCGAGTACGTGTGGGCACGACACGGAACTGAAAGAGTACAAGCCCGAGGACTTTCGCCGTGTTAGTGTGGCCGCAAACGCCTAGCCTGGCGCGTTTTGCAATCCAACGTTACCATTGTGAATCACTATGCAAATCGGCGTTCAAGTTTTGTGATACCAAACCCATTTCGCGAAATGGCCTTTTCTTTTGCTTATTTTCAAGTTTTTTATTGTTTTCTTGGGAGACTTCATTTGCGATGATACCATAGTTGAATGTTTTTTTTATTCATGCCCTCTTCCCACTGGCTTTGCTTGTCTAGATGTGATGTTGACCTCATACTTCAGAGTGTCCGTGATCCTCGTCGCCATTTACTGCTCCTAGGCCTGGCTTCGGAGTGTTTTCTGTCCGCCCAGGCGGGTTGAGGCCTCCTCTCGAGCATTTTCCTTGTAGTTGTATTTACCTCGAATTGACTGGACTAGCGTTGGCACCGCATGTTTGACTGGGCTCGCGTAACCTTCTCTGTAATGAGCAAAAGACGTATCTGGAAGGTCGCATATCAGAATCTCTCTCAATCCTGCTCATCCCCAATCTTCATATATCCTGCTGATAGTGGATCCTGAATTTCTTGTTGGCACGGTCGGCCGCTCGTGTTTGAAATTGCTCGGCGTTGATGTCAAAGGTTAGTGCTTTCTTGGGCGGCTCTCCTTCGCCAGACAGGAGTGGCACTTCAAACCGGAAGATGGTGTGCTCCTTGGGTACCGCTGATATCGTCAGATTACTTACCCCACTTACCTATTTTGGCGCCTGCAAACTTACATTTGATAACGTTGTTCTTGGTTATGAGGTCAAAGGTGAATCGGGTGTCACGTACGACTATGCCTTCTAACCCCACGCGACTCACACACCGGCTCCTCACTACTGTCATCAGTGCGCCGTGCATATCGGCGGTCGCTAGTATCTGGCCACTTGCGTTTGGAGTCACCACAACGCTTTTCGACGCATCATTCACGCCTAGCACTTCTCTCATGTAGCCTGCCCAGAGATTGTGTAGTCCCTCGTACATGGCATACTTTTGCTGCTCTCTTGGAATCTCATTGAGGCCCAGCGCACGCTTCCTTGCGGCAGAGAGTGGACGAGGCTTATGTTTGCTGCGCTTCCTAGCGGCTTCTTTACGTTCGTTGAGAGCTTGACGGCGAACAGCGCGCGCTGATGGTGTCGGGGATGTTGCGCGGACATACAGAGGGCGCTGGATAGCGCGTTCCTGGTAATGCGATTCTGCAGTCGATGGAGAAAAGGCGCGACGAAGCAGGGTTTGAGCAATGTGCGGGTTGGAATTAGCCATTTGCATACAAAATGTTGCAAGCAGGCGTGTTTCTGGCTTGTTGCGAAAGCTGCAATAGCCTCGCCGATCAATAGACAAGTTGATTTGCAGTGATGCTCGGCAGCGCCTTTGCAGAAGATGAACCAGAACAACTTCAAGATATCGTATAACTTAAAAACCCAGGCTGCACGACGGAGTCGGACACTGGATTGCAGGACAAATTTGGCAGCGCTCAAGATGACGATGGGGTTCGCAGAGGAAAGACGGCCGCGCTAGTGCCAAAGCGTGCTAGGCCTATGGCTCGGCTATCGTTTTTCCGCCCTCACACATTCTCGGCCTTCACACACGTCAAAATCGACCTCAGCTTCGACAACACCGCTAACCCGCAGCAACCGTAAAGATGAAGTACATGTATGTCTGCCCCTGGTTTCCGACGCACAAATCGCTGCAACACACGGCTTTTCCCACCTCCGAACCGTTCTTGGACACTTCCATAACGAATTCCACGATCGCAAAACACCATATCCCTGGAACTTATGCTGACAAGTGCGCAACAGCCACTCCGAGGAAGAGCTCCCCATCCCTGAGGGCGTCAAGGTCAGCATCAAGAACCGATATGTCGTTGTTGAGGGTGAGTGCGCAATTGGGCATTGAAATGCCAGCATTGTACTAACTACAGTTGAATAGGTCCCCGAGTAAGCCAAGCGCAACCACACATCCTCGACGATCCGTTTCTTACACAATGTAGGGCAAGCTGAGCAAGTCTCTCGGTCACTTGGCGGTCAGCTTCACACACGTACGTTTGAGATTCAGGAATTGATATCGATGGGAAGTACTAAATCTGGCACAGCCCAAGAAAGATCTGATCAAGATTGAGCTTCACCACGGCATCCGCAAGAGCGTGGCCACTCTCCGCACCGTCCGCACACTCATCGTACGTCAAACGCACCGAAAAGTCGAAGCACCAGCAGAGGAAGGACCGGGCTGACTGGGAGCAGAACAACTTGATCATCGGTGTCACCAAGGGTTACAAGTACAAGATGCGATACGTATATGCTCAGTATGTTACCACCGGAGTCTCTTTCTCGCCGTCTCGAAACCAATGTCTGGTCCAATGCGGGTTGCCAAGTACTTCGTCAGAACCGGTCGAAGTAGGATGATTGTTACTGGTGTATTCGAAGTGCCGGACAACGCAAATTGGATTAGGCTCACGGTGAATGTTACACGCATGGAACATGGCTAACGTCTCACTCAGCTTTCCCATCAACGTCAACCTTGAGAAGAACAGCGAATCCGGCTGCTGGGAGGTCGAGATCAGGAACTTCATCGGCGAGAAGCTCGTACGAAGGGTTATCCTGAGGCCCGGTGTTGAGGTTGAGGCTTCGAAGAACGTCAAAGACCAACTTGAGCTTTCTGGAAACGTAAGAACAAATTATTCCAAATCCAAGCTCAACATGCTAACAGGAACAGTCACTCGAGGACGTCTCCCAGGGTGCCGCTGATATCCAGCAAATCTGCAAGGTCCGCAACAAGGATATCCGAAAGTTCTTGGACGGTCTGTACGTGTCGGAGCGCGGCAACATTGTCGAGGACGCGTAAAAGGTTCTGGGGAGTACGGGTTTCTTTACGGGCACATGAGCATCTATGAACTTCTCTGCATCACATCACGTGCGGTTGGCGCCTGGGGGTCTAAGCTCAAAAACGATGTTCAAACAATACCACCAATGAATTGATGGAAGAAGCATGCATTCACAATTTTGGTGATATGGTGGGAAGTCAGCAATTTCCGTGTTTGTACAAGTGTCGGTGCTCGGAACTTGCTTGTTTAGTACAGGACGATTGTGGTTGACGGCGAGAGCTTTTGTTAACACACAGAGCCAATGAAAGAACGCTTCCCATGTCCATCAAGTTGGCTTCGCCTGTTGTGCATTGTACATCTGAGATTGTACGGTCATCGTGTTGGCACAGCCTAAATAGGAAGGACAGTTGGGTATGCTTGTATGTCCGCAGATGTGATGTGCCACTCATGACGTACATGTGCTGTAGCACTTGGACTGCGGCACATTGTGACAATACCCCGCACTCTTGCTACTATTCGCAATACTACAAAGTACAGCCGCCGGCACAATAATGAGACTATCACCGCAAACTCCGAGGATTGACACCTCACCAGCCGCAGGATCAGTAAGCATATGAGCAAGGGCGGAAGGGCAAAAGGGCGAATAAATTGGACTCATTCCCTGCATACATGGACAGGGACTGAGAAGTGTATTGGAATTTGAATAACCATCCTGCCCATCAAAGCTCAAAATAACCCCACAAGCCCCTTCGGATAATTGAAAGACTCGAACCACTCGACCAACATGCCAGACAAGCTAGATGTGGAGGGCCTCCTCAAGGAGTCTAAGGCCGAGTACAGGCGCCTAGGGAAAAGTGGACTCAAGGTGTCTGTGCCTATTCTGGGTGCTATGAGTATCGGAAGCTCGAAATGGCAGCCTTGGGTCATTGAGGAAGCAGAGGCGCTTCCGCTACTGAAGGCTGCTTACGATCGAGGTCTCACCACTTGGGATACTGGTGAGCTCAAGAAAGGATTTGGGAGTCTTGTAATGCTTGCTAACGTCGTCGAAGCCAATGTCTACTCAAACGGAGTTTCCGAGGAAATCATCGGCAAGGCCATCAAGCAGTACCAACTCCCTCGTGAAAAGCTCGTCATTCTCACAAAGTGCTTTGGAGTGGTAGGCGAAGACGCCGGTCTTCGCACTATGCAATATTCCAAGGAAATGCCACAGCTGAAGGACTATGTCAACCAGAGTGGGCTCTCGCGTCAAGCAATCTTCAATGCCGTCAATGCTTCGCTCAGGCGGCTTGGCGTGGACTACATTGACCTTTTGCAAATCCATCGTTTTGATCCCAACACGCCCCTCGAGGAGACCATGGAGGCACTCCATGACTTGGTGAAGAGTGGAAAGGTGCGATACATCGGCGCCAGCTCCATGTGGGCGGTGCAATTTGCTCAGCTGCAGTTTGTGGCTGAGAAGAACGGATGGACAAAGTTCATCAGCATGCAAAACCACTACAACCTGCTCTACCGCGAGGAAGAGCGTGAGATGAACCGCTTCTGCAACGACACGGGAGTTGGATTGATTCCGGTACGTGCTGCTGTTGACTACATGGCTGTCGGATATTGCTGACATTGCTTCCTAGTGGGCACCTCTTTGCCGTGGCCATCTTGCTCGTCCTCCATCAGCCTTTGGGTCGACGACGCGCTCAGAAGGCGAGCAAAAAGCCGGCATTCAGACTTCGGGCAACACGGATCTCGACAGGAAGATCATCGGGCGTGTCGAGGAGCTGGCCAAAAAGCATGAGTGGAAGATGAGCCATGTTGCGCTGGCATGGATCAACAAGCGCGTGGCAAGCCCAATCATTGGCTTCTCTAGTGTAGAACGGATGGACGAGGCGCTGGCTGCGCGAGGCAAGGAGTTGAGCGAGGAAGAGGAGAGCTATCTCGAGGAGCTGTATGAGCCTGTGCGTATCGTAGGACACTCGTAGATTGGTGGCGCGACCATGGGGCCTTTTGAATCAAACTCACGGCAATAGTGCGATGACATGTCGATTGTGTCCCTCGGCGCAGACTACAGTAGCTTGCACCGAGTTTAGTCAATCAATCAGAGCACTCGGTCCGTGTTAGGGCCCGGAGCTGAGAGGATGCGTGTCGATGCGGGCTTTGTCAGCCCATGGCACGACCAATGACGTCGGTCGCGTGATGCATCTCACCACCGTACCTGAGCGTGCCGCGCGCATCACACAGCCGCAACACAGGACAACATCGGGAGACAGAGCAAGACGTGTTGATTTGCGTCTCTGCTCTTGAGGCTCAATTGCTTAGCTTCCGCACTTCCTCTGGTGGCACGCCATGACGGCCGCGATGGCCGGGCGACGCACGCTCACACCAATGGTGGTGGTTCCTTCCCCGCATTCTGGGCGATGCTCGCCCTTCCCCGCATTGGTCCGACCATTCACATCTCAATCCGATTGGATTGGGGCCCCGATGTGGTGATCAATCAAGTGACCGTCGCCTGTGCCTTCCTGCCGGCGACAGATTGGAAACCCCTCATAAAGCTGCGCCCTTCCCTTCGCTCTCTCCTCCCTCACTCTTCCTCTCTCACTCTTCCTCTCCCTCACACACACACTCCTCCAGCCCCCAACAGCCAGGCAGCCTCGATCCAGCTTCACAGAGCTCTCTTTCATCGCTCCTCATCATCTACTCTTTCCATAGCTTCTGCTAGCCCCAAGCTTGCCCCTGTAATACCACTACCATGGCCGCAGAGACAGAAAACATCCTCCAGAAGGTCGACTCTCTCACCGAGGAGCACAAGGATGGCGCCGCTAAGAAGGGCCACCGCAGAGTCAGCTCCATGGCTGCTGACGTCTACCGCATTGAAGACCTAGGTATGTGCTCCGCCGATACGGCCTCTGATGCGGGGGTGTTGAGTGAGGGGCAAGTTGTGCTGACCTGGCCACAGAGAAGGAGGGCAAGCACATTGACATCTCAATTGAGACACAGAAGCTCAACTGGTAAGATACCCTTCTTCTATCCATCTCTCAGAGCCGTTCGGCACTGTTGTCGACTGGTCTGCCATGGTCCGGATAGCTCTGGCCGGCTTTCTTTGTTTGAACCCGCGCTAATGGATAGCTCTCCAGGAAGCTAAACAAGTCACCAAGCACTATTGAGGACCCATCAGTACTGAAGCTGCCACTCACCGAGCCCAAGCTCAAGTCTATCACCCTACACTTCCCGCTTGGCCTAGAGGTCGTCGCACGGAACATGAAGGGTGTCACCATCAAGGACGCATTAGATGCCATCCACAAGCAGTTCAAGAAGCGCGTAAGTACACACATTCTGCTACCGCCATGACGATCGAGTCTTGCTTGATGAGGGTGTCATGGCCTATGTTTCTTTTTTCTTGGCTATAGCTGACCCCCTCCTTCAGGCAGATGACGAGTTTGAGAAGCCCTACCTCATGGGATTTGAGTGGGACCCATCAGAGTGCTACACGCGCTTCATCGTCCACCAGTCAGCCAACCCTACCGCCCCCAACGCCTTCGCCTCTGGTGGAAAGAAGAAGAAGGCCAAGAAGGCCGAGGGCGAGGAGGGTTCCTAAGTGAATGACTCGCCCCCTTCCCAATCTTCGACTTTTACACACAGCCTCAGTCATACTGCCATGCTCGGGCATCGGTAGGTGCGGGGTATGGACGTATGCATTTGGGTGCTGGTCAATCTTGATATCGATATGGGAAGAGCGAGCGCATCTATCGCGATGCCGTGACCGCTATGCTATACACCTGGGTAGCTGGCGAGCTTAGTGGGGGCGGCTGTCATCGGGAGCAATGCGTCGTGGAACCGTTCGCAAGGTGGGTGCCCAATGGAGGGTGCCACCGTATTATGTAGGCCTTGGGGCATCTGTTTGGGCTGCTGGAAAGCGCCTGAAGCAATGGGAAGAGGTTAATATGGTACTTTTGTGTGTGATTGATGCTGTGGTGTCGTCGATAACTCTTGACGCCGACTGGGCCAAGAGATCCACGCGGTAAGCGAAGGGCACGATGCGAGCGTCGGCGGCCTGAATTGCCCTCCAAATGCCTGATTTGCCCCTCAAGCCCATCTCAGCTAGTCACATGCACAACGATTACTATGGAAACCTACAATGGTCGCTTTCTCCTACCTCGAATCAAGTAGCTCGCCGCCGCCTTGCATTGG
>JALPSE010000164.1:0-24282 GCA_030558545.1 Bipolaris gigantea | reverse complement strand
CTCCCCCCCCCCCCCCCCCCTTGTACTCGACGCTCAGCTTGCATAGTCGCGCTATTTTCTACATCTCGAACCACAATGTGCACCAGATAGCCAGAATAGCTCCAACCTTGTCAGCCTTTACATTGCTACACCTGTGCCATTTATCGCTCATATTGAACATATTTTTTACGGCATTGTACGCCCACATCCGTTTCTAAAACAACAACAATGTTTTCCAACCTTCAAATCCGGCCCGCCAAACCCGAACGTCGGAAGCCTAATCTAACTATCCGAGCGGGTGTCTCGAAACGCCGAGTATCATACGTTTCCGCCTTGAGCACGAGCAGGGTGCCGTCGCTGAGCTTCATGGAGGGTTTGTTTGGCGACGAATTTCCGGAAGCTTTCGGCAGCGGTGAAGGACCATTGGCAAAGAGCAGGAAAACTATTCTGGACCTACCAGCTGAGCTGCTTGATTTGGTGTGCGCACACATCTCAAAACCGGATATCAAGCACCTGCGACTTGCTAGTAAGCAGCTAGCTAACAGCGTCTACCTGCGCCTCGACCGCGTCTATGTTTCGCCAAATCGAGCCAATATTGACTATCTCTACCAGATCCTGTCTCACCCCAGGTATAAATATCATGTCCACGAGATTGTCTGGGATGATACACGTCTCGAAGAGTATTCATCGCTAAGCAACTTCCGCGATGCAATTCTGTTTGATGAAAGAGAGTTTACGAGATCGATTGAAAGCCGACTAGAGGAAGCCGTGTGGGTCTACGGTGATGACAATCCTGAATACCATGCGCTCGAGCACGACGACCTTTTCGAGAGCAATGGGCGGTTGACGGAGATTGCGAAAGAAATCCTCTTGCGGTACGATGATCAATTCTCGAGAGAGGTCCTTGCTCGAAATGCAACCATGATGGACATTGAAGATAGCTACTCGCTGTATCAATCTCTGTATCGCGAGGAACAAGCAATCATGGATCAAGAAGCCGATGTCGATGCACTCGAGCAAGCCTTGTCGGGATTCACAATGCTCAAGAGGGTCATATTTACAACCGAAATCTGGCGCTCGTGTACCTTTCCTCATCCATACAACACGCCATTTCATCGGTCGCTACCCGTGGGATTTCGCAAACCACAAATCAGACATGTGTGTCGTGCCCCGGTCCGCGCAAGCGAAGCCCATGACAGTCCTATGAAGACGACTGTCAGTAGCAGCCAACTGTCAGCGAACTCTGGGGGCTATTCCAGCCTGGTCTCTGCCATACTCAACATGCCAAATCCAGGCATTGAGGGTTTCGTTGTCGAGACGGAAAACGAGGCCATGATCCCCCACAAAGACCAATTTACTCTAAACAGGAGGGACCTCGACAACACCAGAAGCATGTTTCGAAAAACCGCACTGAAATATCTCAAGTTTCCTCTTACCTCTCAAGAAGACACACGAGCAGATGCTACTCCTCACAATACTTACAACCCCCAGAATTTCCTCGCAGAGCTTCGACATGTCCAACATCTCGACTTGAACTTGAGCTGCAATACAATCGCGCCTATGTTCGGCCGTGTACCGCGCTTCGTTCCCATTCCTGAGAACTTGAAAAGACAGCTCAAGACCTTGACCCTGCGGCACGTGGCCGCGGAAGACGACGATCTATTTGGTCTCTTCACCTCGATGCCAAACTTACAGCACGTCACACTGTACCGTCTATACCAAGGGAACGAACAGTCCAGTTGGACACTGCTCTTCCAGCAACTAAAGACATGTTACGCCGCCGCAGACCACCCGAGTAGACCCAATTTCACCATTTCCCAGTCACTTGATCCGGACACGACCCACTTGCAGGTTGTGGACCAGGAAGTGGACGATTACCTATATGGCAATGGCGAGCATCCCTTTATGGAAACTGGAGTCCAGACGCTTGCGAGGCTAAAGCAGCATATGGGGTGGAGAGTGGATCCGGGAGATGAGACTGTGAGGGAGAGAATGGTGGATTTTTATGCAAGGACGGAGATGCAGGAGTGGGATTGCAGCACGTAAACTGGCGGGATGCATGCTCGGCAAATAAGAGGACCGGGCGCTTTGAAATGGGCAGAGTTCAAGATTGCAGCTACTGCACTGGGACGTTTGCTCCGTCTCGAAAATGAAGTACACGCCAGGAGAAGCGAGAGTTTTATCGCCTTGGCCTCTCGCGTATGCGTCAAGAAGTGCCAGACAAAAGGCAATGAAACACTTTTGCTTGGGAACAAGAGAGACGCGCCCGACGACGACAACCACAGCGCTTCGACGCGCACTGAACGATAGCCGTGGTCGTGTGTCACGAGCGCTTGCGTGTACTCGCGCGATTTTCCACCGAGCCGAGAAGAAACACCAAGATGTCTGAAAGGGGAGGGAGGGACACATGGTAAGCAACGAGCATGAAGAACCCAGCCGAACAGGGCGGGTTGGGAATGGAGGAGAGGCTGGTTTTCTCAGACAGTGATTACGAGCGATAGTAGGCAGGCGTCTCGGTCGGGACTGGCAACACCAATGCAGCTTCACCCTGCTACCTAGCTATGCATCCTCCAACGAACCTTGCAAAAAGCCAAAGCCATAGCGTAAGCAGATGGGTCGTTGTATTTTATCAAATCCTTTATTCCAAACAAGTCGATAAAAAATAATGTCATCAAAAAATACTCCACGGTGCGCTCCCCGCCAGCTTAACTAACCAAGCCCTCCACCGGCTCCGGCCAAGTGCCCAGAATCAACGCACTGCTCGGCGTCTGCCCAGGCAACGGACTCAAGAGCTTGACCTTCTTCTTTCCCTCATCCACATCCGCCACATACACGTAGCCCCTCACGCTACTATCCCTAATCACCACATGCCCCTCGTTCGGACTCGCCGTCGTGATGGCCAGCAGATGGCTGACCATTCCCTCGGCCGGCGCCGCCTTTTCAAACAAGCCGTGGGGAGGCAGGGGCACGCCGTAGTCATCGACTGGCGGCTCGGCCGCGGTGGCGTCGTCGTCGGGGCGGGCGACTCGGCGGAAAATGTGCAAGTCGGCCGCGTCGGCGGTTTGGCTGCTGGGCGCGAGGGTTTCGTCGCCGTGGCCGAAGAAGTACTCCTTGATCTGGGCGTGGCGGAGGGCGCGCATGTAGGCTTCGGTGCGGTCGACGCAGCCGCCCGACTTGTCGAGCCGGAGTACGGTCACGGACTCGGATGGGTCCGTGGGTGGCCGCGAGGAGAACTTGCGGGAGAGGTCCGAGTAGAGGCGTTCGGAGCCGAGGGTTACGACGATGTTGACTAGTCAGAGGGGGGTGGGGGATCAGTTATTGGATCGAGCAAGTGTGAGGGCGGTACCTGGCTGTGTTTAAAGGGGGGAGGGGAGGGGGTAAAGTGACAGAGTCGCTGGTAGATTTGTGACGAATGTGTGCTTTGCTGGGTGGAACGAGAAAGAAGAAGAAAAAAAAAGGAGATATATGTCAAGACATCACACGCACCAGAAAACTCAGACACAATATGCTCTATGTTGTCGTAGACGCCATTCTTTCCATGGCTGATTGCGCCCGAGCTATCGATGATGAAGCCAGCCTGCTTGCTCAGCTTGTCCTCTTCCAGTCTACTAGTAACGGCAAGAGCCATGCGTGTGACCAACGGCCTGAACACCCTGCCTTCTTCGGGGTCTCTCAGTCCGTAGTGATATACCAGCGGCATCTTCACGGGGATCGGGCTGGGTCCCGAGATGGGGCTGCTACCCCAGCCCTCTTCGATGTCTACTATTGACGAGAAAGCGGCTGCGGAGAAGGATCCAGGTACGCTGAGCATACCCTGGCGCGGATCGAGATTCACCACCACTGGCTGTCTTTCCGTCTTGACGGCGTAGGACGTCAGTGTTTTGACGAGAGATGTTTTGCCAGAGTTCTCGGGCCCCACGACTAGCACTCTAGGGCCCATCTCTACGCTGCCGCTAGCAACGCTCCGGTCGCGCAGGTTCTCTAGTGCAAAGTGTAAGTTTGCAACGCTCATCATGGGCGTTTCTTCGGCAATGTAGTCCGACTCTACCTCTCCGCCGATATCGAGCTTGCAGCCGTGCCATGTGAAGATGGCGCCTTTTGTGCCCGAGAAGGAGTACGTAGTCGAAGGCGCGAGTTCAGTCCCGAAGAATTCGGCTGTGCCCGATTGCAGTTTGACTGTGAGGGTGCGGGAGAAGGAGACTTCGAAGCGGTACTCGGTGTTGGCTGCGAGCTCTTGGGTACGTGTAGCTACCGACGTCGGTGCATTCTGTGATTCGACGGGCTGTGAGGACAGGTTGAGACCTGGTAAAGAAATCATGTTGACTGTGGGTACTGAGCGCGATCAATGAGGACGTTGTTTCAGGTGTAGATGGCTGGCGTTGTATGCGCTTGGCTCGACTCGACTCGACTCGACTGGTGCAGGGGCAAAGGAGGCCGGAGTCGAATCGCTAGGGATGCATTGGTTTTTATAGAGTTAGCATGAATCTAGAAGAGAACTCTGCAAATGTAATGGTGAGCGTGTGCATGTGAAAGGAAAGGAAGAGCATGGTGTAGGTCGCATCCCACACGACATTCGAGCTGCAGCACGGGCCTTGCGGACTTGACGGCTGCTGATTGGCGGAGGTGTCGGCGTGCTCCGCGTCTGACAGCCATCTCATGAGCTCAACACGGGCAATCTCAAACGTCGATTGAATCTTGTTCACCCATCTTACACTCAGTGCCCTTTGGATACTTTGTGTTTTGGCCAAGCTATGCCGATCAACCTCACCTAAATACACCCGAGTCCCACGTCCATTTATCCGTTCCTCGCTGTCCACTATCGTCGTGCAACACCACTTCTGCTGGACATTGCTGTACCTGCATCTCCAGCATCATGAAATCACATTTAGCCGCATTGTCCCTGGGATCCTATCTCACTCTCCAGCCCGTATCTGCAGGATTCAACAACATCCACGACCAAGAGCCTCTGAGAGCCGACATCGACCCACTCAAGTACCGCGCAGCATGTCCGGACTACGCAAACTATGCCAAGCGACCACAGTATGCAGAGCATTATGTTGGCAATGACATGTGCTAATGGGTATATCAGTCCACCATACAGCTCTGGTCCCCTGTCACTGCCCTTCCAACGGCCCTCCAAGTACTGTCGAACGTTTGAATCGCCTCTTGTAGAAAAGGTCATTGATGATATGAGCGCGAAAATGGTTGATAAAGACCTCGCTCGTCTCTTCGAAAACGCCTTTCCGAACACACTAGATACTACTGTGAGATGGCATGTGGACGGGGCCTCAAAGCCCAAGATGTCGAGGAAGAGCTGGGATCCTGCCGCTTGGAAAGGAGCACAGAGCTTCATCGTCACTGGCGACATTAATGCTGAATGGCTACGTGACTCGACGAACCAGCTAGCACAATACCAGCTCCTCGCGAAAAAAGACAAAGACATCCATCGACTCATCCTAGGGGCCATCAACACCCAGGCCGAATACGTCATCGGATCCCCATACTGCAACGCATTCCAGCCGCCCCCACCAAGCGGACTGGAACCCACATTCCAAGGCGACGGCGACAACGTCCACCCAATCTACGAGCAATCATTCGTCTTCGAGTGCAAATACGAACTCGACTCGCTCGCGCACTTCCTCTCCCTCTCCAACCAATTCCACAACCACACCTCATCCACCGAATTCATAAACGCCCGCTGGCTCCTCGCCCTCGACACCCTTCTCGAAGTGCTCAAAGAGCAGTCCAAGCCCACCTTTGACGAGACCACGGGAGCCTATGTCGGCAACGAATACAGATGGCAGCGCCGCACCGACAGCGGCACCGAAACGCTCGGCCTCAGCGGCCTGGGCAACCCGCTCAACGGTGGCACGGGCCTCGTCCGCAGCGCCTTCCGCCCCAGCGACGACGCTACCATCCTCGGCTTTCTGATCCCGTCCAACGCGATGATGGCGACGGAGCTCCAGCGCACAGCCGCGATCCTGAAGAAGGCAGGGAAGAAGAACATAGCTGCCAGGCTCAAGGAGTGGGGCGATGAAATCGAAAAGGGCGTCTGGGAACACGGCGTGGTGACGCACAAGAAGTACGGCAAGGTCTTTGCGTTCGAGGTGGACGGATACGGCTCTTCGATCCTCATGGACGATGCCAATCTGCCTTCGCTGCTTGCCCTCCCGCTGCTGGGCTTCACAGACGCCAACAACGAGGTGTACAGGAACACGCGCAAGATGATTCTGCACAAGGCCGGGAATCCCTACTACCTGGTCGGCCCCTCCTTCAACGGCATCGGCGGGCCGCACGTCGGCCTGCGCTCTGCCTGGCCCATGGCCGTCCTCGTCCAGGCTATGACGAGCGACGACGACGAGGAAATCTCCGCCTGTCTCGAGGCGGTTAAGAATGTCTCCAAGCTGGGGCTCATGCACGAGAGTATCAACGTCGATCACGCCTCGTCCTTTACCCGGAGTTGGTTTGCGTGGGCGAATTCCGTCTTTGCCCAGACGATTCTCGACTTGGCCCAGAGGAAACCGCAGTTGCTGTTTGGTGAGGGGGCGGAGGCGTACACCTTGTAAGAGCGGGGTGGTTGTTTTGGGATACGGACCTGTGTGCACGGTATGTATCACAGTGATTGGCTAGTGTGGTGTCGGAGACGTATGCTCTTTTCTCTCTCTCTCTCTCTCTCAAGGCAGAAAGGTACCGGATGCAACCGTCGAGGTGTAGTATTGCAAGCAGATCATTATAGCTATTCATGTCTATATGGCCGTGCCTAAAAAGACCCATTATGAGGTGTGATGCGAGTATGCTGAAACATACATTTGAACACGGCTTCCTCTCTACCCACCCTCCACTGCCATGGAACCAACCAACCAACCAACCAACCAGAAGAACACCATCCCTCCTTTTTCTCCCATCCCCTCCTCTATGAACACGACCAAAAGAAAAGCGGAGCAAAAACAAACAAGAAAAGCATCCCTGCGTACCCAAGTATTACTCATCCAGAAAAAAGAAAAAAAGGGTATAGTGTGCCGAAAAGGACAGAACTGGAACAGCTGATCGAATTGAGACACAGTAAACAAGAAATAGAAGAGGTATTAATGGCGATAAACAGAATGGCTAAAAAGGGGTATTCGTCCAATCGTTCCCAAGGAAATGTAGACAAGGAAAGAAGATGAAGATGAGAAAAAAGAAGGAGAAATAGGCGGTTACGCGCTTGCTCGCGTCTGTAGAAGAATGAAAAAAAAACAAAATTTGAACCATGTCAAAAGTCGTTCGGGATGTTTGAATCGACATAAAAGGGTTCCTGTGCCTGGGTGGTGTGTATGGCACGTCTGGAGCTAATTAGTGAAGCTTACTTGCGTCTTCAGCTTTTCGGTTGTCCGTCTCCTCGAGACGATACGCTCGCTCGAATATCGTGTGGCGTTGTTCCAGTCCTCCCAATCGCTCGCCATCTCTGTGAGCACGTTGCCCATGACCTGTGCGCTGGCCATGAGCCCGTGCTGTTCGCCTTCCAAGATGCGGACCTCGCATTTCCGCATTAGCTTGCCTAGCCATCGCACATTGTCGACGGGCACGCGTGAGTCTTTGGATCCATGGTGAATAACCACGGAACGATTAATGTCTTCGTACCGAAAGCCAATGCTCTGCTTGGTTTCTAGACAGACAATGAGATCGGTGGCGGGATTGGCGTTGGCCGTTGCACGGTCCCAGATTGCAAAAGTAAGACGCTCGTCAAAAGCACGCTGCCGCTCGCGTTCAGCTATACTGAGCATTTCCTGCATGCGCTGCACCTCTTCGTCACTCTGGCACGGCGAATTGGCCAGACTCAAGGTACTGGCATTCGGCAAAACCTGGTCCATAATCATCATGGAGTGTCGGTGCGTATCTTTGAGTGGTGGCCGTACGGCGGCCTGGGTAGGCACTGGCGAAGGTGCGATGCTTTTCCGCCTTGTCTTGGGCGCCGTCTTGGGTCCGGTGCGTTGGAGACTGGCGCTGGTCGAACTCAGGAAGGTTGAGTTTGCTACTTTGAGGAGCGATGGAGGCAGAGCACGGAGGAAGCGTTGCGATCTTGGAAGTTGCTGTGTTGGTGGGCTGTCCTGGCTAATCCCGATAGGCGCCATCTGCGATGGGGGTATCCAAGGCGCAAGCAAGTGCACCTTGCCACGTATGTGTTGTGGCATTCGCAGCGACGTTGCGAGAGCGTAGACAGCTCCGGCCGAATGTGCTAGTATGGAGAACTTGTTGATCTTCAAGGCCTGACATATGATAAGGACGTCATCTAGGTCGATGTTAATACACGGCGAAAGGAGCTGGCGGCTGATCCGTTTACTTACCAGGCCAGCTAAGGGGGGTGCCATTCGGATCAGCTTGACTTGCTCCGATACCAGGGCGGTCTGGCGTAATCAGTCGCAGCTTTAGTGTAGCAGCGAGTTGATCGTAAAAGGCCATGACATATCTCGTAAGGCCCATGCCAACACAGACAAAGACGGCGAAGCCTTGGGGATCGCCAACTTCGGAAAAGGATATAATCCGGCCGGTTTGCGGATGGCGGATCTTTTGCGACAAGCGCTCCGAGTCCAAGTATTGATTGACATCGAGATCAATGGAGTCGCGGCTCGCAGGTCGCTCTTCGATTATCGGCTGTGGCGGGGTTTGCACGGCCGCCGCGCGTGCGCTCTCTTCTTTCCGTTCGACTCTGTCGTTGTGCGCTTTCTCAGCTTTGGCGGGCAGGTCGGGGTGAGACCATCTCTTCTTGGAGCTTGTGCGCTTGCGATGGAGCTGTGCGCTATGGGAATCCGGCATGGGCGATATAAGCATGGAGCGATGGCGGGTGATGGGCTCTTCGCTGGCCGCCCGTGAAGGCAGAGCCAGTCTGGAACTTGATTCATCAGTAACACTGGATGAGTGTTTGTGTCCGGAAGGTTTGGTGACAATGATGGCGGTAGTTGCCGCTCGCCGCGCGACTGCGGACCTCCCTCCGACGACGAGCGAGTCGGAGCGCCTGAGCACAGAAGACTCGGAGCCTGTCATTGTGGATTTGGAAGCGACGCTAGGGGCAGCAGGCGGTTTGGATGGGCGTGGATGGGGAGCAAACACAGGGGAGAGTTGGCCGAGGCTTTCGAGGGCAAGCGTGTAGTCGATGGTGAGCTGGTTCACACCATCGCCATCGTTTAGCGTTAGACTCCGGGGTCTAGGCCGCATACTTCGTGCTCGATGCGGTGCTGAAGGATCATGCGCGTCCGCACATTCTCCATCAACAGGCCTATCTGCTGGATCTTGCAAGATACCGAGAACTTTGTGCGCCTTTGTGGAGTGAGTAATTCTCCTTGCGTCATCTGACACACTTGAGACGGTTGTAGTGGGGGAGCACAGAGGACTGGAAGCAGATGAAACACAGGGCAACCTGGATGGTGTTGCCCCTGCATCCGTTTCTGACGGCAAAACCCCGGCCAACTTCTCCCTCTGTATCTTGCGCTCTCGCAGCTGTCGAATCCTTCGAGCCACCTCATTTTCCTCTTGTTCCAGCTCGTCGAGAATCTTTTTCTGTTTCTGCGCCTCCGGGTCCAGTTCCTCTTCTGATGCCATTTTCTTGGATGGTCCGTCCACGTGCTCGGCTTTACTACTGGACTGGTGTCGGTTCTTTTCTTCGGAGCGATGCTTCCTGGATTTGCGTGTCGGACTAGCTGTGTGCCTCAAGGATGAGCCACGTTGGGGGATCAAGCCTTGCTCCGCTGGACTCTCGCCGTATGGACCATCTACTAGATTTAGGCGAACTCGGCGCGTGCTCGGGTATCGCGGAACAAAGCGAGAGGGATCGTCGTCAAGGTGGTCGAGGTCGGGTTCGTCCTTTGCGGACAAAGGCTCTTCCTTGATGGTATCCTCGTAGGGGAAAAGATGGGTCGTGTTCTTCCTTGGGGAGTCGGTCGTCGAGGCGTCGTCCAAGCCGTGTACGGTTGCGCGTTTTCGTTCCGTTTCCTTCTGCCGCAATCGCTCGCGCGAGCTCATGTACATCAAGCCCTTGTGGGCCTTGGCACTGTGCTTGCTCTCGACGGAGGATCGGGTGCTGCGGATGGAGAGCTGGCGCGTCGGCGCCGCCTCAATGCTAATGTTACCAAAGCTGCTTGCGGAGCGGTTCGAGTGTACGGACTGGAGGGAGCAGGAGCTGCTGCCGCTCCGGGCGAGGTAGTTGCTGAGCGAGTGCGGCCTGCTGGCCTTCTTGGGCGCGGTCAGGGACGACTTGCCCGAGGGGGGCTTGGAGGTGCGGACAACGGGGGGCTCGCATGCGTCGTCGGAGTCGATGTGGGGTTGGTTTGCTAGTGAGGCGTGGTCGGTCGAGGCGCCATGGTAGCCTGTGGCGATGGAGGTCTTGTCCGAGTGCGAAGGGGCACACAGGCTAGGGGCAGCAGAGGAGGGGGCCGGGGCGCTGTCGTAGCCTACGAGCAGGTTCTCGAAGTGGTTGTTGGCGGGGATGGAAATGGCGGACAGCTGGTCGATGAGCGAGGAGATGATCTGGGGCGAGGTGGCAGCGTTGCGAATGTAGTGTGGCGAGCGTTGGGCAGGGCGGGGGTCGAATGTCTTGATGGACAGCGGGAGGGAGTTGCGCCGTCGCGACCTTAAAGTCTGGTTCGCTGCTCCATTGGCGGCAGGCAAGCGCAGCGCGTCGTGTGCGTCCATAGCGGCCGCGTGCAGGTGACAGTGGATCAGACCCAGAGACGGCTATGGTTTTTGGCAAGACAAGTCAAGTCTAGAGTAGAAAAGACCACACGATGAGCACGCTTTTTCACATGGAACCAACTGCAGGTGAGGGCGATCAGTGCATGATCGGCATGCAAAGGGTCCGGGGCGCGTTGCTGCGCTGGTGCTGGTGCTGGTGCTGGTGCTGGTGCTGGTGCGGGTGCGGTTGTACAAGTATCTATGTACTTGACACGCGCCGCCGCCGCCGACTGTACGTGGATGGCAAAGAATGCCGTGGCCGGGAAGAGGCTGCAAGAGTCAATGGGTCCAGAGGGGCAGAGGAGACGGCGTCCGATGTTAAATTACACATGGGCGCCCCGATGCGAATGAGACGTGCCCACGGCCCTCCCAGCCCTCAGGGTGTCTTCGGTGTCTTCGCCGTCACCCCAAGGGTGCCATGGCAGAGGCCACGCGCTAGTCCGCTTTGGGAGATTGACGAACCTTACCTCCCTCCTCCCCCTCCTTCTCGCCTGTCTACCTACGCATGTCCCGCCAACGTCTGCCTCTTCTTATGCCTGGCCCCGTCTCCTATCATACAACGCACACCAGCACCCCGAACCGACCTGTTCCCCGCCTGGCCCACGCCGCACCGCGCCTCAGCGGGCATTGTATTGCTCGACTCTTCCTCTGCCGTCGTGCAAGCACGCGTCGCCCCTGAACCCGTGTTTTTTTCACCCAAGACCCCGCCAAATATTGGTTTTTTCAACACCCCTGGCGCCCCTCCTGGCCGTGGGTGGCCGTGGATGGCCGTTTTCCTGTGCTCCTGTCTTCATAAAAATGTGCTCCCCGCTGTCGTCTGCCATGATCAAGCACGTATGCCAAGCAAGCTGCCGACCCAAGGATGAAAAGCACATGCCATGCTGCTGCTGCCTCCAACCGACCGGGAGCAGCCGAAACCCATGCCAGGCTATCCCTTCCATGCGCACAATTCCATGTACAATCAGTACCCCTTGCCTCGTCATACCCGCATCCATCCATGAACAAAGGGCCGAGATTACCGGGCAGGGAGGCAGCGTCGCATCCAAATGCATTGTTGGATTGCCATCCATGGCCAATACGACAGCCGCACGCATATAGCCCAAGCATTATCAGTAATGCTCAGGCATCGTGACAAGGGCGAAGACGACGCCCAACTTGCCGACAACGACAACCAACAAGGCGCAGGCAGGACGATAAAGCAAGGAGACAGTCTTGGATGCAGCTCTAATTGTAGGCACTCAAGCAAAGCCGTTTCATCGGCCTGCTTCGCCCTTGGCTTAACTAAGCCCCCCCTAGAAAACTTTATTTAATCTCCGTACTCGATCCATGGACCAGGTCGGGGCTACGACTTGCTTGCTCCCCCTCAAAACACTGTCCCTTCTCCATGGCAGGCGCATCGCCTTGTACCTTGTCCCCTTTGTCCGTTTCTTTCCCCGCCTCCCCACCCCCCAATTCCTCTCCACTAACAGCCAACGCGTCTCCCTTCCTCCTCTGCCTCACCCTCCACCTTTTGTGTAGACATGCCGCAAGTATACTGAGACCAATGGGTAGAATAGTCAGCAAGGCTCCGACCATGACGAACGTCGGCGCCCGATCTCTGATCATCATCGATCGCTGTCCAACGTGTGCGTGGGGGCCCAAAGTCTCAGCCCACAAATGACTCGTATGCCAGAGTAAACTTTTCGTAAATGACGATCTCTCTCCAAGGCGTGGTAGGGCAGAAGGCGTGGTAGGGCCGGAGGCGCGTAGCGAAGGCGTAACTGGTCGCACTCTATCTCGAAGGCGTGGGCTAGAGATTTTTATCTGTTTTCCTATTTGTTCGGGCGCGGAAGCAAGATGGTGATGGTGTATATGTCGTGTAATGGGTGGAAAGATGGGAGATGAGTGGGGAGCTGGCCTCGCAATATACCAACATCGACCATGGCTGTGTGTGTGTGTGTTTTGTCCGGTCCAACTAGAAGTACCACCCGACGATGCAACGGTTGCTTTCCTTTTCCCGGCTCCTTTTTTTCTTCTTTTCCCCTAGCCTCTACGTCCCTTGCGCCTGCACATGCCAATGCCGACCGTTGGCACGCACCTGTCTGTCTGTTGAGCCAACACCGCAACATGGCAAATCAACATGCCCACCCGTCACCCTCCCTACCGAGCGACGAAGAAGAAAACAAGCCAACAGGTAACGAGTCCCCAACGCCCATTTGCCATGTACCCAACCAGAACCCCCGGGGAAAAAAGTGCACTCAACACACACCAAAGCGAAAAGACCCCGTAACCGAACCACGGAAACCAATCCACCCCTTTCCACCCGCCCCACGCTCCAACCCTCTCTCAACCACCCTCAATCCCCACCCCACACGCACGCAATCAGCAAACCCGCCCTCAACCCCGACCAGCCCGCCCAAAAGAGAACAAAAAACCCTACACCCGCGCCGGGGAGAAGGACCGGAAAATCACCCCGTAGGCCCCCCGTCGCTGCTACCGACACGCGTGCTAGCGGAAGCGGCAGGAGGAGCGGGGGGGTGGAAGGCGGCGAGGGGGGTTCGGGGCTAGGTGGGTGTGCCTTGAAGAAGCAAATGGGGGGAGAGATTATGAGAGTGGAGTGTAGCGAGAGAGAGAGGTATGCAGGTGTATAGTCAAGGACGGATGGTGGGTTTGGGTGTAGAGTGATTGGAGGAGAAGAAGAAGAAGAAGAAGAAGAAGGAGAAGAAGAACAAAGGCCATGGCAAGTGGATCGAGAGACGGAGTGTGTATTTTGTGGCATGGGCTGGGATGGAGCTGACGATTCGCATGACTGCTTGTTTCCATGGGGATGCTTGCCAATAGACCAAGAAAAAAAAAGAAAAAAAGGCTTTTATGAATTAGATTCTGTATGCAGAAAGGCGGCACAACAAGAGCGACAAGACTAGCTGACGCTGATGCTCTATTCACGCAATGATATGTACATTGTGAAAGGAGGACCAATCAACCAACCACAACAACAACAAAAGGGAAAAGAAAAAGAAAAAGACGGAAGAGAAAAGCAGAACAAATGCTCAAAATGCTCTCAGTACCCTAGACCTAGAAACAAAGTGGCAAGCAATCCAATAAAACAAAAGAAAAAAAGGAGAAGAAAAGAAAACGCCGCCAATGAGGTGCAAACCAGGTCATATCAGTCATATCTATATTCCAAGCGAAAAGACGACGAAAAATGCAAAAGATTTTTTTGCTCTTCGCTCTCGCTGCAGGAAAATGCTCATTGTGGAACAGGGGAAGAGAGAAAAAGGCAACCCCATGACGCAGACGGCGACCACGGAGGAAGAAAAGCCCTGGATGCAAAAAAAAAAGTCCGAGAAGAAGAGGAAGAGGAAATGGGAGCATGCTCTCCAAAACCATTTGGCGATGAATGGCACCTGCCAATGCCAGGCAAATGTGGAGTGGGTTTGAAGAAAGAAAGAAAAAAAGGTAGCGCGTGCTGGCACCATACTGGTACGGATGCAGTCCGGTCATGCTGTACGAGTCGAAAGGGAACAAAGAGAGAAAGAGAGAGAAAAGAAAAAACAGGTTGTGAATCCAACGAATCTAGACCGACATTCCAGTGCGAGTTGGGTTGGTCACCATCCGTGGACTTCAAAAATCCACACTCCATCGAAATGCGGGATCCTTCTCCGGGGGACCGGATTCACGATCAAACGGCACATTGACAATAGCGTCTACCTCGTCATCGTCCTCCTCCTCTTGCAGAATCCCGTCTTTTCGCGCTCGGGCAGCCATGTCTTCTTCTGAAGGGGGTAGGCGGATCTTGGCTTCGACCAGGGGTGCAGAGACGGAGCGCGAGGTTAGCAAGGCGTGGGGCGAGACGAGGTCTTGGAGGCAGTGGAGCGAGGTGAGGTCCGAGGTGGTGGTGGTGGCGGAGCTGCGGTATACGGGTTTGGGTTTCTCAGGGAGAGCGTTCTCGTCTTGACCGGCGTTGCTGGAGGCGACAGTCGAGAGAACGGGGCGGGTGTGGGGTAGTTGAACGTCGACACTCAGAGTGGAACTGGCAGGGACAGCAATGTCGCTGGAGTCTGGAGAAGAATGCTGGGTGCTGGGCGTGTCTGTGCGCGCCATAGCCAGGTCGCGGGCCATGGCGGTGTCGCGTCTTTTCCGGTTGGGCGAGCTACTAGTGGCAGACGGGGGCCGGGCTTGCGGTGTCTTGCAGCGGCCTTGTGCAAGATTCGAGTAGGAGCCATTGGGAGAGTTTGTGAGGCGATCGGGTGTCTGGCCACGTTCGAGCTTCTGCATCAGTTGTCGCGTGCTCACCTGGCGACCCAGACTCAGTTCTACGCGACTGCTTGCACCGCTGCCACTACGACTCCGGTTCCTCGCTCGCTCTTTGCCTGCCATGACACTAGCTTTGGGTGGGGGTTGGAGCATCCACCTGTTTTCTGAAGGATCCGGTGACGGGAGGCTAACGACGGGCGGGTGCAGCTCATTGACCGGAGGGACGCGCGCGACATAGTAGCTTCCAGCCCTAGACACATTGGGCCTCTGCAATGGGTAGGCGCCACCGCCTACCGAGGAGCTTGTCATTGTATGTTCGAGGGCGGTTGAGTGATCGTCGTAGCCCCACAGATGCTCGTCTTCTCGCTGGTAGCGCTTGTGGTTCCAGGTCTCGTCATCGTTGTCGAGCGTGTCGTCGCTGAGCCGGTTTTCAGCTGCAGGGTCTGCATCGAAGCTGCTTCCGCCTTTGCTCAGGGTCGAGCTTTGGGTGGCACGGGTGGGCAGTCCCCTCGAGCCGGCCGTTTGCGTGGTGTTGGTCTTCCTCGACCTCCGGGGGGGCGGGCCAGGGCCCATTGCGATTTCCTCGCTCCAGTATGCATTTGTGCCAGTGGGCTCAGGATGGTAGTATGCGCCGGGCTGCTCCAGCTCCAGCTTCTCTCTCAGCTTACGCGCCTCTTTTGCTGCTTTGCGTCTCTTTCTGCCGTCGCTGTAGCCGGTACAGGGGGCGCATGAGGCGTAGTGGAAGAGGGCGCTCTGCACGCCTCTCATGAACCAGGCCATGGTGTTGAGGCGGTGAGATGGGCCAGCTCAGAGGAGAAGAGGCGTGGACGAGGTGGTTGGAACTCGACGGGTTTCGGATGGGCGCTGCGACGCAGGCCTGCCGGATGGGAAACGACGTAGATGGGGGGGGAGCTTTCAGACGACGAGGCAGCGTGGAGAGGCATTGCCGCTCTCCTTCATGGAGCCTTCTTCAGCACGCGACAGAGTCAATTGCGGACTTTGGCGGCTGTTTCGTCTAGTAGGTTTAAGGTGAGGGCGGCGCACGGATGCGGCTGGCGGCGGGTATGAGGGAGTAATAGGAAGGAGGATTAGGACTCTCTCAGCTCTCAGCATCGACAGGGCAGCGTCGGCCGTTTGTCAGGGTACAGGCACACGACAGGGCGCAAGCAGGCGGCAGTGGCAACGGGGGAGGCGGGCTGCGTGTGTCGCGGATGTTGGGTGGTGAGGAAGCCGGGCTACGAGCCGTGGGGGTGGATGGAGTCGGATGGCATTCACATTGCTGAGCGATCGTCATGGACCAAGAGGGCCCGTTTGCGAAGGCGAAACGTTGTGCTCTGCTGCTGCGGTGTTAGCGCAGCCAGCCAGGCCATCCAAGCCCGAACTAGCGACCCATTTGCCCGTGTTGAAACAGGTGTGCTGCTCGCCCTGCCCGCCCTGCCCGCCCTGCCCGCCCTGCCCTCGGCCCTACTCGGCGTGCCATGTACATCCATACCGCGTGCATCCACACGACACCAGCCTCGTCCGGTGCAGGTGCTTGCAGCCTCGCAGTTGCAGTACGGGGGCGGGGCTGGGATGCACAGCCCATGGCCATGGAGAGGGTGCCTGTCGAGCTGCCATGCCAACACATGCATAAACTAGCGGGGTTGTGCTTGAGCCTCCCGGCCTCTCTATCTACCTATTCACATGTCCCCCCATATCCATACAACCCATACCCACACAGATCCACCCAAGTGCAAGCTCCCCTACCCGTATCCCACACCCTGCCACCCCATGGTCCGCGCCCCCGATTGTGCGTCTGTCCTGCTGTCATCCGGCTGTCCTGACACAGCCATATACATACCTGCCTATTAACATACACAGCCACCTACTTACCTACCTACCTAACACCATACCCACTAAAACATGCACTTGGTATATTGCTCTCAGGAACCCTACACAACGCCTTGCCATATGCCTTCATGTTCCACTCCCTCTTCCCCCATGAAAAAAAAAAGACTGACCCGTTGGCGCACAAAACTTACAAGGCCCCACGTCGTATCAGTTGTCTGTCGCAACTTGTAGAATTTCATCCACAATAAGTAAACTCTCTCGCCCTGAGAAAATATCTCCAAAAAAAAGGAGTAGGGTGAGCAATATCAGCACAGAGCACACGTCGTGCCCACCCTTTACTCCCTGATCTGCGCCTTCAGCCCGGCCACCTCCCTCTTCAGACGCGCGTTTTCTTTCCGCAGACGCGCTGCCTCTTCTTCGCTGGCCTTGAGTCGACGCTCCACCTCCTCGCTGGCCCTGCCCTTTCGCGCGCTGCTCGTCACCTTCTCCAACTCCTCGTTGAACCGTGCATACAGTGCCTCATTCTCGGCATTCACGTCGCGATACAGCTGGTCCAGATGCTTGCACCGCGCTTCAGACACCTGCAGAGACGTAGCCACGTCGCTCGCTATGCCCGATGTGCGTGACGACAAAAGTTCCAACGTTGCCTTGAGTTGCTTCTCCAAAACTGCAATCCGTGCCTCTGCCGATCGTGTTCCGTTGGTAAGGGACAACGACGGCGCAGAGCTTTGCGTCGTCAGACGCGGCGTACCCTTGCTGCTCAGCTCCTGTCCAATGGCACTCAGCTCGTCCTGCAGCGCATTCGAAGCATCGTCAATGTCTTGTTCCTGCTGCTGCAGTCGCTCTCGCAGCTTCTGTGGCGACTGCATCTTGAGCCTCCTTGGCGTACCCGTAGCGCCAAGCCCCATCTTGGTTGGCGACCGTGGCGTCGAAGGCGGGAGCTTGACCGTATTTCCAGATCCAGTCCGCTCGTGCAGTCCAGATGCCGTCGGTCGGAGACTTGGAATCCCCGAAATCGTCTCGCTTCGCTTCTTCGTAGAGCTGAGCGATTTAATCGTCACCTCGTCCTTGATCTCCAGCCTCGGCGTAATCGACTTTGACCGAGAGTGCCCTGGACGTTCCGACCCGCTCGTCGCTACATTCTCCTTCTTCTCCAGTCGCATCGGAGATCCAAGTCGTGCAGGTGTGGGTATTGACGACGTATGCTTGTTGAGCAATGCTGCACTTGATGGCGTTTCCGGACGCGTTTCCGCACGCATGTCCGGACGTGGCGAATCGCTAATCTGCCGGCTTTCGTGACGAAGCACCGAATCCGTTTTGCGAGGAGTCTGCGGGGACCACTCGGGCACATCGTCAGCATCTTGTAATGTCTTAAGGTCGCTCAGAGAAGAGCGCCGCTTCTTGCGGGGCGGCCCAACAGCGGGCGGTACCTCTCCAATAGTTCCAAGAACACCACTATAAGGACGGTTGCTAGTACTCGGCGGTTCAAAGTTGAACGCGCCCAGCACCGTCGGACGATCGCGAGACGACGGCCGCTTCGGCGATAGACGTGCCGCAGCGTCTGTCGAGTTGGAGCGAGCAAGCGGCCCGACTGCGTTTCTTGACAGGCCTGGTGACTGCGCCTCTGACACTCCATGACTGTTTTTACTCAGCGAACGCCAGATGGCTCCTACTTTTGAATCGTTCTCCGACTTGCTGTTCTCCCGGCTCAGTGTGCCAAAGCCAAACCGTCGCCTGAGAGACGTGTTCGGATTCATCGAGCCAGCGGCCGCATAGCGACCCTTTGAATCCATAGACCCATAGACTGGCGTGCTAAGACCGGGCGTCTGGACGGGGAAGAGGACATCGATATCTTCCACCAGCCGATCCATCAACGATATAAAGTCATGCGAATTGCCAGCGGGTACTAGCATCTCAGCAAACGCTGCAGTGAGAATGCCACGGTCCCCATCGTTGCTAGTACCGTCCAACAGTTCGGCCAACAGATTGATAACCGCTCGGAATGCTCGCTGATTCGGAGGTGCAAACTGTTCAAGCATGTTTCTAAAAAACTCCTCGAACTCGTCGGGCGGCATCGTGTCTGATCGCATTTGCAGCGAGACTAGTGTAGCATGAGATAGCACGGGGCCCATGCGCTCTCTCCAACCAATGCTCAAGAACTTTTCAAACACTGCAAACAGTACGTCCACTGATGATTGACTAGCCAGATCGAGGTTTCCGGGATTCTCGAGAAGAGTATTGTAGAGTTCGTTGACAACGAGTTCATCAGCAACAGTCCTGGCACGAACAGAACGTCCGACAATGTTGCCTTTGCGTGCGAGCAGAGCCAGCGTAAGATTGGCAAGAGTCTCTTCCAATTTCGTAATGGGGTCGGTTAGCGCGCCGTTGAACGAGGCGCTTTTGTTGGTGCTTGATGAGTTGGGGCGTGACGATTCACCATCGCGGCTTTGGGCCCGGGCAGGCACAGATTGTAGAGGTGGCGGTATCCGTGGTATATCGCCCATCGCCTGCGCATTCCGCTGTAGTCTGCGTGAACCGCTGCCCTCCCTGCCAATGGTGCCACTGAGATTGCTCACACTTCCACCAAAGAAGCTTGATAGCATCTTGACTGGAGAATGTGGACGGCTCTTGCTGCCTCGTTCTTGCTCCATTTCGTACATTTCAAGAGCGAGTGCTTTGAGTATCTGGTGGTTTCGACGCAGATAGGCCTCAGTCAGTGCGAAATTCTTCACACTGTTTCGCAGCTGGAAGTAGTTGGTTACGCGCTTTATTAGGACAGGCAGAAGCTCTAGACTCGTTATCTTGTCTCGTGCCGTATATCCACTGATTCCGTTAGTTTCCAGGAGATACATTCCATCCCCAAGGCTCGAGATTGTGATGGTAAGCTCGATACCATTGTCGCCGACTTGGATGGGTTGCGAGAACTTGGATCCTTCAATGAGAATCTGTATTTTGGCAGGCTCCTTCCGGCCCTCAATCTGCTTGCCATCTGTTTCTTCCGTGACAGACGAGAACAGGCTCAGGTCGCCTGGTAAGGCTCGGACTTCCCATTTATCGCCTTCTCGCTCCGCTTCGGAAAACCTGCCCTCAACCCGAGCTTTAGTGAATTCCTCCGTGAATTTTTGTCCTTTACCCTCATACGAGCCTTGAAGATAAAACATGCGGATTCCAAGCCTCTGTTGTTGTTCTCGATGCCGTGACCGCGACGGAGGATTAGCCGATGGCACCGGGGATAGGACTTGGAGGATGTTTCCATCTGAATGCTCGCTGATGAAAATGTCGCCCAGACTCAGATGCTGATAGAATGTGAGCTCGGTGCTACCGTCAAATGACTCGGCAAACTTTGGATTGTCGAGTTCAGCGAGCAAACCGCGGGCGGTCATTGAGCCGTACTCGGACTTTTGAAGAAGTACTAGAAAGTCAGTAAAGAGCACCATGATTCCGGATACTGTGGCTGGTCCGGATAATTCGCCATGATACGGTGGAGATAGCTCAACACAATCGACTGCTGTGATAAGTCGTCCTTGTGGGTTACATCCAGGCGGCCATGACGAGACCATCTTGCGCAGACGGCCAGATACTCTGAATTTTTGTGCAGTCGGGCCCTCTCTTGTGCAAATGTCTGATATCACATCTCTCGCCTTGAGGAATAGTTTGATTGCCGGATGCCGAACTGGCAACTGTTTCAGGATATTGTCAATGTAGAGGTTGTATCGGGGGAGGCGTTGTACGGGCTCGATCAACATGGACGTGAGTCGCTGTTCGCCCGTCTCGTGGACACGTTTGGAGAAGCTGGAAGCTGAATCCTTGGTAAAGTGCTTTAACAGTTGCGAGAAGTCACCATGCGCCGCCATGTAATCAGTGTAGCAATCAGAGAACTGCGGCAGCCACTCGAGAAGGGTCCTTGCGACTGCAGCCGCTCCCGTCACGTCGGGTGCATCCTTTTGTCCTCTCAGGGGAGCGATGTAGACGTCGTCTGCGGCAGTTTCAATGTCTTCAATTGCTCCATTCTCCGACTCTTCCAACACAACGCGTAGGGCTTCCAGAAATTGCGAATTAACTTCCAATATCTTGTCCAGACTGGGGGGAAACAGACCCCGCAGTGCTTGCTCGGTTGGACTACCACTGGAACTTGACTTTGACTTTGCCTTTTCACGAAACTCAACAGCTACCGTATGGATCAGTTCGTCCAGCTTGCTCACATAGTTTTCTTCCGTATCCAGCAATTCACACATCTCGCGCCGGAGCGTCTCTTTTTGCTTTCTCGAGAAATTCTGGGATCGGCTGAGGGCTGTCGGTTTTGAGGGCGCACGGCGGAGTTTGGCAGTGGGCAGGAATGCCGATTCTCCAAATAGCTTGATGAGAGGTGCGAGTTCCTCATACTTTTGCTGGGTTGGGTCTTCTTCGATGTCGTCAAACTGTGCCGACTCTCTCGGATTGAGCTTGCGGATGCTTCCCTGCGGTAGGATAACATCAAGGTCTACCCACGAGAGCGTTTGCTCACCCAAGGCGTGCCGCACGTCTACTATGACATCCATGACATTCTCGACCTTGACCATCTTGGCGGCGATGATGGCAGCATGCGACTCGGAGAACAGCCTAGGCGCCGAGTGCAGGCTTTCCGACGAGCCATAGCGCCTGCTCCATGCGCTCTTGATCTCAGTCGGCAACTCGAGGAAGTATTTATAGAGACTGAAGGCGAGACCGCGGCATATCTCGTCACCCTGTTCCTCGCGAGGCAGGCATGTTACGGCATTGTAGAAGGTGGCAGTCGGGGATATAATCAGGCGGGCGTAGTTCTGCAGGCCGGCGGGCGTAAAGACATGGACTTGGATGCGCGAGTGCGTGGCCTGGGTGGAAGTTGCGGTCGGGCCATAGAAGATCAGGACAGGGGAATTGGAGAGCAACTCGTCGGTGGTGTAGAAAAGCGACAGGTCGTCGGCGGAGAGGGCCGCGGGCTCGGGGTTAATTACGACGCCCATGGTGTCGAGGTTGTAGAAACGAGTGACGAGGCCGGATAGGTACAGCGAAGCAGGTGACCAGGGCGGCAATTAGGTTAGTGCATCGCTTGCATGGCGCAGCCGTGTGGGGACGGACAGTGGTGGTGGCGGGCGAGGCGGCGGTGATGATCGTGGTCGTGGCAGCGGTGGCCGAGGTGGAGGTGGAGGTGGAGGTGGAGGTGCTGTCGTCGTAGTAGTAGTAGTCGGGTAGCCATACAGGACAAGGGCAGCAGGCGCGTGTCGAGTCGAGTCGAGTCCAGGCAACAACAACAACAACAACACAACAACAAGCTGGCAGCGATCTGTTGAAGCCCGAATCAAGGCGGTCGTGCAGCAGCGACCAAGCGCGGGCGGGAGACTAGACGGCGAATTGCCAACGTGCAATCGGGGCGACAAGGAGACGCATGGGGGGGTCCCGGCCCTCATCACCGCAGTGCCAGGTATTTTTTGGTGCGAATACATGGCCCTGCAGCCTACTTGTGCTCCATCCATCCCTCCGGCCCAGCTGCGAGCGAATTGCGCATCAACCCACCTCGCCGTGCCGACGAATATCAAAACATCGTCGTCATAGCAGCTCACGGTCGCGGCTGGCTTCACATGCCCAAATCACCCACGGCACGTTTCATCGCGCATCTGGGCTGATAGAGTGACCTGCTCCGGCCATGGCCACGCAGCACCAGGGCGGTCTGCCCGTCTCCATAGCACACCAGCAACAGCATTTCCGCCTGCTCGAGCTGCCTCCGGAAATCGTTGAGTTGATAGACAAACCAAATCCTCCGCTGTATGTCTGCCGTCGTGTCGCATTGGATGCCGACTCCCTTTTCTCACCACGCGTGCCAGACTGTCCATCAAATCGCAAGCTGCTTCCGCTGCTACTGGCACGCATAACGCAAAGCCCGCATATGCCGTACTCTGCACCCCAGAAAAGTCGTTCCAGGTGCGCCAGGTCCAGACGTCCAACTCGCTCTTCGTGACGCAGCCTGCCCTCGAAGCCCATGGCAACGAGATCCCCATCCCTGTCACACGCGCGATTGCTCTGTGCAGCTCCACACTCGAGCTCCATGCCTCTTCTGCCTCTGCCACTGCCTTGTTGAGAGAGGTGCTCCCTGTGTACGACATTGTTTCTGGCGACGTCGACGCCGCTCCTAACGGCATGACCAAGGCTGGTATATTCAACGACATGCCCCTGTCTGATGGAGAGTGCCAGGCAGGGTGGAGGCAGCTCATGGCCTTTGACACAAATGAGGGCTCGTATCGGCCATCTCCGAGCGCCCTCTCTCATGTATGGAGGTCCATCATTGCTGCTGCATTGGCAGAGGGGATCCCCCTCGACAAGCAGTTCATGACCAGCGACATTGTAACGGCCGTAGCTGAAGAAGGGCACCCCGTTCCTCTCACACAGGCCGTACTTGCGTACTTGGCAACGGATGACACTGACAGGAGCGGACCGTGGTCCTGTCTCGACCAAGCAAAGACAGTCGTCTTCACCGGGAAAACCCTGCTAGATGCCAGGCGCGGTGCTGACTTTTTGATTGCTGACTTCACTGACACGTGGGAGGATCGTCTACCAGAAGTATGGCGCAAAGATGCTAAGCTTACAGCCATTGAAGGCTTTTACGAATTCCCCTCAGATACAACCATCAAGGCTAAGGGCAAGGCTGCATCCGCCCCGGCGGTGGACAACGGAACGACAGCTCTAAAGCCATCGGCGCGCAAGTGGCACGAAAAATTTGCCAAGACGAGAAACAAATAGACCACCCTTCTTGTTGTGCTGGGTGATGAGGTCTTCATCACGTGAGCGTGTCAAGAGCGCGTCTGTCACCGCCCGAGAGCCGCGACTAGCGGCTTGGCAATGTTCGGTAATGCTGTAATGCAAAATTGATAAGCTGCGACTGGCTAGTACTTCACCCCCACGTTACCTTCATGTCCGCTACCCAGATAACCAAACCCGCGATTTCGCATTTTCCCTCGGCGTACCTCTTTACCTAGCTTATGAAGCGAGTCCGATCTTTGAGACTACTCACTAGACCTACACGGACGTACTACACTAGAGTTCCAAGACAGTGTTTTGCAACCAAGGCTATTCTCCAATACTCCGTGCCCCCTCGAGGAACCATGTCTACCGTCCCAGGCGACAACGGCGCAACTGCGCCCGCACCTCGAGTAGATAACGCCGCCGCCGTTAAGCCCTCTTCTAAAGAAGAAAAGCCTCTGCCCAGCCTCACGCCTTCTGAATTCCGGCAATTCAACAGATTGGCCGTGGAAATGAATCGCTATCATGAACACTTCCGCGCAATGTGGAAAGTCGTCTATTCAGCATGTCAAGCCGGAAAAAGGCCCTAAAACATGTCTATCCGCCAATTCATCAGTACATGCAAGCAATTTTGTCGTAAGACTACTCTTCCCCTGCATCATCTCATCTTCCCTTTCTATCTCCCAGCACCTAATATTCCAAACGCCGATATTGAACCCCCCTCCCCGCACCTTCCCCCAGTGAATAAACAAAGAACCACTAACAGTCCCGTCCCCCCCC
>JALPSE010000163.1:6731-53545 GCA_030558545.1 Bipolaris gigantea | reverse complement strand
TGTGGGGCGAGCGACACTGGTCGACAGCCGTCACTCTTTAGTCACGTGATCTGAAGGCTAGACATCGCTGGCATGTGGGGGAGCGACACTTGTCGATTGGTCGGCCCCCTGCCACTCATCAGCCACACCCATCAGATTGCTACCGGCAAGATCAACAGGCAGGAAAGCAGCGAGGACAGACGACACCAGTCGACAGCCTGCACTTGCAGCTCGTAATCGATGCTGAAGGAGGGTGCAGATTTGCGCGCCGCTGCGGCTGCTGGCTGCTAGCTGAGAGATGGAAGTTCCTGGTATCTTGGCATGGCTCTGGTGAACGAGAGCTGAGGTTGTTACAGCTAATCGAATTGCAATCAGAACGTAAACCAAAGCTCGAATGCCAATTTCCAATTCTGTCGGCATCGCTCTGCAGTATCCGGCCATCCTTGTCGCCATTCTTCCTCTTCTTGTTCTCCCAGCTGAGACACAGATACAAATGGCCGCTAGGATGATTGTAATCACTAACGCCCCGAGACTAACCAAATGTCCTAGAATGTATCTCAGGGAGTCACGCTGTAGATACATGAACGTTCCAGTGAATGCGGAGCAGTTCGCAATGGAGATGATGAGGCCAATGCCAACAGCTCGCACATAGTGTGGAGCGAGGTTACTTGATGTCCAGCCCTTATCATCAGTTAACTACAATACAGTAAATGCAACGAGAACGAAGCTTGCCTTGAGCATAGGTGAGCCCTGGAAGACACCAATGGCAACCAAAAAGGTCCCGGCATACCGCACTGCGTTGGTCTTTGCCATGATCAACATTACATACCCGCATATACGAATAACACAGCCTCCGATGGTGAAGTATCCCCTGTTCTTAAGTTTATCGGAAGCGTATGCTGTGCCGATGACTGTAAGAAAAGCGGCCATGTTCGGAGGTACGGTGAAGAGCTGTGCCGTTGTACTTTGATATCCCATTCCCGCTATAATGCTCGGGAAGAGCAAAGAGAAACTCTGAAAGTACACGAGTATCGCCCAAGTCTTCGCCGAGTGAGAACGGGTGGTATGATGGCATGGTAATTACTTGTAAAGGGACCAGATGAAAGAACCAGATAAAAGCCGAGAGATATGTCTGGGGAGCCAAAAGCGCCATCTTGACCCAGTACCAATCAAACTTCTCATCATCGACGTCAACATCAGTAGACCCACCAGCATCGATACGCATACGGCGCATTGCCCATCCTTTCTCTCCATCCGTGAAAAAAATGCGCCACAGCAGACGTATCCGGCATAAAGAAGAAGCACACAACCCCAAAGACGACTGTCGCTACACCCTCAACTATCCAACGTACCAGCGCTCTAAAATCCACCTCGGACCATGACGTCGAAATTCGAAAGAGTACAAGGATATAATCTTACCAAACAAATATCCATGGCCACCTCTCATCCCCCCTGACCCTCACCCTCGCCAACCCCCCAAACGCTCCCGAGGGCGGCGCAGCACAATAAAACAACCCACTCCGCACCAGCACCCGCCACGCCTATAAGATATGGCAAGATAAGTAATCACGTCCCCCCAGAATCCCTCCTTCAAACAGCCCCAACAGCAGTCTACAAACCACGAGCCTCGCGAAGCTCGTTACGAACCCCATCGTCATGCATACTAACCCCCAGGCGGTGATTGGGGCGGGCAGGTAGAGCCCAGCCCGCAGCCGCTTGACGAGTAGGTTTGAAGGCACGTCGATGAGGATGTAGGGGATGTAGAAGATGCAGAGGGCGATGTTGAAGCGCGTGCCGGTTTGGAGAGAGAGGGAGGCGGTGAGGCCTGGTATGCGGGCGTTGCCGACGTTGCTGCAGTCGATGAAGGAGAAGAGCCTTGTCAGTGCATCAGTTGGATGCGTATTGGGGTATTGAGGGGATGAGAGGAATAGTTTGACAGTACTGTATTCCAAAGAGCCAGGGCTCTTTCGATGTGTGTGCGCGTTCTGGGGTATGCGGGTCTCTCCATGTCAATTGCACTCATGATTTCTAGTCTGTAGTATGATTGATAGACTTTGTAGCACGACCTCCCCATCCCAGAAAAAAAGACGACGCTTGGGACAGGCAGAGCGTTGTGGCAAAAAGATGGATTGAAATTTACAGCGTCTCAAGTTCCAAAATCAAGGGTATTGAATAGGAGACGGGGTATTAATGTATATTCTGAATGCTTCTCTTCAACCCTGATAGGCCTTGTCTCCCCTCTGATTGTGTGTCCCCACGGTGCGGGGGAAGAAGGACTTCAAGGACGGACAGCGTGATGCAGGAGGAATCCCGTCTCACAGACATGCCTATGAGAAAGAAAAAGAGAGACAGGAGTGATGGTAGTGTGGAGCTCGGCAGTGAAAGCCACATGAAAAGGAGACATGTTTTTTGTAAACGGGCATGTACAAGGGAAGCCGCGTCCGAAAGGGGATAGCGTGGTGGTGGAGAAAAGAGAGCAAGGTTGGTAAGCGAGTCAGGACAACTCTAACAAGCTAGGCTTTGGCTGAACTGGCTACAGGGCTGTCGGTACTTGGAATGCCGTGTAGACGCTTGTGTCATTGCGTCATGAACGCCCAAAAGCCCCTGGCGGCTGCAATGCTCGGCAAATCGACGAGGCGGTAGAAGACCTCTGCGAGGACGGTAACTAGGGGCGCGCACACCAGGAAGCATACCAGTCCATTCACGCCGTTGGCAGTCCCTGATGCGGCCATGTGCTGGTAGGTCTTGATGCCGACGGTGTAGATGATGATGGATTGGACGAGGAAGAAGCCTGCGCCGTGTAAGTAGCTGTCTGAGGTTGGGCTGGGAAAAGAAGAATACTTACTAAAGCTTCTCCTGCCGAGAGCGACGAAAAGCTTGCCGGATAGTATGCTACGGGGCATTTCAAAGGTCTCGATCAAGAGTATGGAGCCCAGGATGATGAGATAGTTGTCGATGCGAGCCATGGGCAGGTCAAGATCGACATTCTCATTGAGCAGGCCGCCCGTGTAGATGCCAGTGTGGCTGAAGATTTCGTCGTTGCGCATATCGGTTCTCCATGAAATGAACAAGAAGTGCAGCAAGACTCCAACGAAGATCATGAGCGCGTAAAGTGGCCAGAGGGGGATTGTGGTCTTGGCAATGGTGAAGCCTCGCTGCGAACGCGAGGCAAAGTTCATGTTGAGCACGGCGTCGGCGATGAGGAGACCAGTGATGCTATACCACGCCCAGCTCTGCACCCAGAATCCGGTGACGATAAAGGCAAGCATGGCCTTGAGACGCCAGGACATGCGAGTGTTGGGGACAATGACCATGGTCATGTAGACTGTGTAGCTTTGCTGGAAGAGCACCGAGACAATCCAGAGAGTGCCCGAGGGAAAGACGTTGTTGGCAGCCTGGGTACTGTACTGCTTGTTGATCCAGAAGATTTCGAACAGGGAGTTGAAGTATACTAGGAAGTTGCGGATGCGCATTGGCACGCCGGTCGAGATGTTCCCGGTGGACTCCATGAAATCCGAAATGTAATCAGTAGACGTAGCACTGAAGGCGGCGACTGCGACTGAATAGGCAACAAAGGTTGGAATCCATAGTCTGACGCCGCGACGAAAGACGCTGGATGCGCCCACCTCCCGCGTCTTGTTGGCGAGATATGGCAGGCATATTGTTCGAGCGGAAAGGAAGATGATCCACCCATAAATCAAGGACGGATTGCAGAAGATGACGGAAAACGACTTGCGGAGTCCAACCTGGTAGGCCGGTCCGTCTACATTTTTCGAGTCGGGCACGGCTGCTGGAAGGAAAGCCTGGAAGAAAACAAAGAGAAACGACTGAACGACAAACAGACCTCTGAGCCCAACGAGGTAGTTCTGGTTGGTGGCGATGCCAGTCGCATGTGGACTCGACGACGATGTAAACATTGCCAAAGGAGAGGATAGAAGTCCGGACTTCATCATGAGGGGGGAAAAAGGGCGTTGTTGCTCTATGGCAAGTCGAGTTAAAAGGCGTAATAATATTAGGAAAAGAGACGCTTCGAACAAGAGTCGAAAAAATGGGCACCGCCCTCCGTCTCAAGACGACACAGCCACTTTGCAATCAAGGGCACCCGCACAGTCTCTGTAAAACACGTCCTCCCGATAACACGAAACTGGCATGCCCTTGGGACCCGCCGGGGGAGAGCCGAGATCAACGCCTTGGCTTGCCAAGCAAAAAACAACCGCAAAGACTAATGTAGCTCGGGAGATCCTCCTTTGCCCGCGTATTGCTTCACTCGCCAAGTGCACAACTGTCAGCCTGAACCGGTTAGGTATGGGTACAGGACGTATTCGCGCGAAGAGTGCGTGGTAGCAAGTTGTGCATGTCAATAGACTTGGTTGACGGTAGCGTCTTGGCCCTTTGAGTAGTGGTGAAGGAGGGTGACTGTGGATAAGCGTTGCAGCGTTACATACGTCTAGCGCATCGGTCAAGAACGGCACGAGAGAACTGTCCGTCGTCCGTTGACGCGGCGATTCAGCCAAAGCCGCTGGCTGAAGCAGGCCAGAAGCTCAGCCGGAGAGAAAGCGACCAGGTTGTGTTTGCATGCCTGCCAGCCTGCCTGCCTGTGCGTCGTCGTCTTATCGTTCCTTTGACATGCGTCGTGACGTCGGTGGGAGACACGGCAGATGTTCGACAGACGGGGGCATGTGGGAGTTGAGTGGCACAAAACCACGAGAAAACAAAGCCCGTCGCCGGCATTGGCCTGACAGATGCCAGCGCCTCGGCAGTCCGCGCTCGACAAGGGTGGTATCAGGATGGAGGGGGGCAAAAAGGGCAAGCGGACTCATCAAGGTGAGGGTGAAAAGTAAGTTCTCAGGGGTGGGTGGAATGCTACCTTTGTTTTGGCGCCCTGCAGAGGGCGAAGACGCCCTGTCGGAGCTCGACTTAAGCTTGCGGCCCGCGCCAGCCACAAATGCAAAGACGACTTGGCCCATGTTCATCCCACACGTTGTACTAATGCGCCTGCGAGTGGGGGCCGAGCGATCGGCCGCGTGTCGGTCATGCACATGTAATCTCCCGAAGCTTTCCTGAGCTCACGCCTACAGCCTTACACTGGCCGCTTACGTGGAAAGCGGTCAGGCCCGTTGCCCATCCTCGACGGAACGGGATGGTCTCCATCTCGGAATGAATCATGTCCACCCTTTGTCGGCCAGCGAACATGTGTGAAATGTCATTTCTCGGCAACCTCCATGGTAGCGCCGCGTCTGTTGCTGTTGCCGTGCATGCTCTAGAGCAGCGACGAGATAACACAACATGCCGAGTCGTATTGGCTGACATCTCACCCTCCCGGCCGTACTCGCCCTCGATGCATTGCCGTGTTGAGAGACCCAGTCGACTGGTTCAGGAGACGCTGTCCGCCATTGCCCCTCGTCAACACCATCCACGAATAACCGACAGCGAACGCAAAGGGCTTGTACAGGGCGTAAAAAAGTATTTTTGATATTATGGAAGTGGGCTTGTGGGCCAATGTCGTCCTTGTCCTCTACCCAAGCCGCGTAACTATTTATACCTAAGAAAAGAAAAGAGCAGGGCGCGTTCCTTTCAGCCCATGGAGGATATGCACATAATCATGAAGGGGGAAGGCCCAGACCGCCAAGCTACTTCCTGGCTGTTGGGTTCCAAGAGCTGTACTTGACAAGCTGGCGCGCATGGCCATACAGACCAATAGTCGCACTGAGAATAAGGTAAAATGGGTACAAGGCGGAGAAGAGAATGACCATCTTCCTTGACACAAACTCCGACTTGACCTGGTTGGTGATCCAGAGCGTGGCAACCAAGCAGATGACACTGTAATCCCAAGGTTAGCGAGGTCAAGCGTCTCAGCGATGCATCGGTGACACGAACCTGATGATGAAAAGCCACTGTGAGATGGGGTACTGGAAATATACCAGCTTCCACAGCTCCTCACCGTTGCTCGGGAACTTGACGATAACGAACGATGCTACAAGACAGGTGTACTGTGTAACGAGATAGTAAGATGACTCGCGGATGAGCAGCAGCGATAGCACACCAAATCGGGCTGTGAAGCCCCGTTTGGCATGTTCCTCGTGTAAGGGATCCTTGACTCCGTTCCAAACCATCTTCATGTGACGCATGCTGGCTTGAGCCCATCCCTGAGCCCATCGGAGCCGCTGCTTCCAAAAGGCGGCAAAGGTTGTAGGCGCCAGCTCATATGAGGTAACATTGAGATCATGAACCGTCTTAGCGCCCTTGGAGAATGCGCGCAACGCCGAATCAATGTCCTCGGTTAGCATGCTCTCGTCCATTTTGAGATCACGGAGGAGAGATGTGCGCCAATAACCATTCGATCCGCAGAAAAGCCCAAAGCCCCACATGGTTGAACGACCAGGGTGCGATACCGCGTAGATCTTGTCAAATTCTACGGCTATCATGTTGGTCATGAATGAGTCTTCCGAATTGAACACAATACACCGGCCTTGAACAATGTCCACGTCCTTCTCCGCCATGAATCGCTCAGCCGCCCACCGGGGTGCGTTGGGGTGGGGGTAGTGGTCGCAATCGTAGATCGCAATTAGGTCTGATCCCGTATCCAACGTGAAGAAGTAGTTGAGATTATCCGCCTTGGACGTCGAGCCGGGAACCTTGATAACTCTAGCGTGAGGGAAGCGAAGTGGCAGCTCGGCGAGTTCCGTCTCCAGCGGCTCAATGGGCTTTGGTGTGTTGTAAAGTACATTGATCCGGATTCGATCGCTAGGGTAGGCAATCTCCTTGAGTGCGTAATAAGCCCGGTCCATGATGATATCTTGTTCGTTGGGCAGATAGGCAACGATGAGAAGATCCAAGATGGGTAGTTTGCTGTCTGGCGTAGGAAAGTGCCATTTCCTGTCCTGGGCTTGAGTGACCACTTCCCTTGCCTCGCGACAGGGCGTGACACTGAAGAAAGCCTCGAGCACTGTGGTACCGGCGATGTAGAAGTTGGTACACATGTAGATAAACCAGAAGATAGCTATGAGGCCATCGCTGCAATACATGTACATGCACACCGAAAAGACATAATAGGAGACGACGAGGCCGAAGGGCGTCCATTCCGAGATCCACGAAGATGACTGTCCAATGACTTGGGATGGAGAAAAATTACTCTTCGAGGCGGGCTTTTCGGTGATGCAATCTGTAGGAGAGGGGACGTCTCCCACCTCAATGATGCAATCCTTGCTGTCAGACATCTTGTAAAGAATGAGTGATGTGACAGTAACGATCGGAGAAAGAGTCGAATCAAAGAAAGTGTGACTACTGTAGCAACCCTCAAACGAGTGAAGGGGTGGACACAGATGATATATCAGACTCCAAAGGCCAAGTTTGATGACTGCGGGAAGAAAAGGGTGTGGCGAACAGCCAACGTCCTGCCAAAAAAGGGACCACTGTGCGTATGCGTTCACCTGAACTGTGCAATGGCGTTCAGGAGAGCTGGTCTCCGCATCAACTTACCGCTCCATGTCGGATCGGCAGTGGTATCAGCAATGCCCGATCCTAACATTGGGATGCAAGTGGATCGACCGCGCGAGGCTCAAAGGTCCATGCTTTTGCTCGAGTACTTTTCACATCCTCCAGCAAGGAGAATTTGCCAAGTTGGGCGTCGAACCGGCGTTCCTCATGCATAGCAGCCAATGGGATGCTTTTTTCTGTAGCAATGTCGCCCACATTTACAACATGCTTCTTGCACGCAGAATAGACAAGTCGAGAGGGGGGCCAAGGGCCATGGGCCACGAGGCTAGGCAAAGTAACATCTCCGTTTACTCTAGGGTGATTATTGATCTGGGTATGCGGCATATTGGTGTGACGGAGGATGCGGAAGCTGAGAGATCGGTCACTGCTCTAGGGTACGTGTAGTTTAGACAACACATTGCTACAGCAGCAGAGAACAGCCACTAGCATACAGTAGAGCGTGCATGGCGGACGCCAATCATCCTGAAACAAGGTGGAACACGACGAGATAATGCTGGTGGCGAAGATCACTGATGTGGACGGGGGTAGCCGTGACGGGGGGTCGTCAAGATCATCTCAACAGACGTGGGAGAATGGAGGCAGAGTGGGAGGTTGGCCCTTGCTAGCGTGGGTGCACGGCCCGCTGCAGTGCACGTCTCCCGGCCTACTGATGACGCCTTGCACAACCCATCCGCCTCCTGCGACAGCTACTCAGACCAATGCGACAACATTTCCTACGATTTCACTATTTGGCAGGCCTGCCAAGCAAAGCTTGCAGAGCTTTTTGGCTTGCTGCATGGCGCACGGCTGAAAGCCCGCTCCGATAATGACTTCAAGGGGCCCGGTCAAGGCTGTGTGGCAGAAAGGGGAACTTTTGCCGCCTTTTGCTATCCACTGAAGCGCCCGCCATGGCTGCGGCTCCTCCTGGTCCGAAAGGCGTCGTTGCACGTTTGTTCTAAGTCCCTCTGATTAGTCCTGGGTGACTAGCGGCATGGCGACAGACAAATACCGCCTTTTGAATTTGAACACGCGGTTTCGTTCTCCTTCCTTTGTCCAGTCATCCAGTCATCCTCATGTTTTCCTCGGCTCTCCTTGGGCTTGCCTTGGTGCAAGTCCTGCCTGCCTTTGCAGAGGTTTCGCGTGGAGCGGAAAACTGTACGTGCGGGTTCTACGACAGTCAGACCAAAGAGCTCTACACCGACTCTATCATTGTCTACTTCAATGAAACATCAGGATTACCACTCGATTTTGTGGCTGAAGAATTCGAGCAAAACTATGCCAAGGACTGGGTATGATACTATTCTTATGTCACAAGTGGCGGGTTAGTTGGCTAATATCCTTTCGTAGAACGCCGTCTTCCGTGAGGGTGCCTCTCCGGATAATGTACGACTTGACAATGGCAAGTCTCTGCAGCTTGTAGTGCAACCTACAACAAACGAACATCTTGTCCAGGGCGCCAGTCTTCGGACGAAGAGGCGTGATATTCAGCATGGCTCTTTCCGAACCTTGATGAGGCCTGCGTATCTGGACGTCTCGGGCACAGCTACCACCATGATGTGGAAATACAATGAGACTGAGGTAACAGAGCTCAGTGTAATGAACAACGGTCGTCTAACCCAGCCTTGGGTCGGCACATTTGTCAACAATGAATTCACCACCCGTAATCTTGGAATGAACTTCAGTGAGCTCATCAACGGCACTGCTGCAGACAGGAACTACACCACACTAGGTGGTGGGATTAATAATGGCAGCATCAATCCGTGGAACTTTACTGAGTACCGCATCGACTGGACGGCAGACTACATCAATTTCTACATTGGTGGCAACTTGACCCGCACTGTTGAGCATAAGAAGAACAAGGGAATGCCATCCGTGCCTTCTGCTTTATTCTTCAAGCACTGGTCGACGGGCAACCGTTTTTCGATGCGTGGGCCTCCTCGGAATGGAGAGTCAGTTGCCGAAATTGGTTGGATTCGCATGTTCTTCAACTCGTCCACGATGAACGAAGACTCTCGCGAGGACTTTGTTGCACGCTGTCCTCTGACTGATGCCTGCGCCATGGACGACTTTGAACTACGTGGCTCTACTCCATATGCGGAAGAAGCTATGGATCACTGGAAACAGGGTGGAAACAAAGATGTTAAGCGCATGCCGGCACTCTGGATCTCCGTCTCCTGTCTTGCCATCTCAACTCTTCTTCTGATCCACACATTCATTCGACGTCTAGCGCCCAAGATCAGCAGAGGAAAATCTAAACCAGTCCTAGCAGCCCCAGCAACTTCAGAAGTGGAATCCCCGAAGCCTGAAACTGATGCGGGTGCCTTTACCGAGAGTACATTTACTATGCAATCTACGGACATGTTTTCCCGTCCCGGATCTGGCCATGATCCTTCCTCTCTAAAACGCTGTTCTGTGGATGACATGACCATTGAGAGGCTTGATGCGAAGCCCGGCTGCTCGACACTTGGAGGATCCACGCCCAGGATCGACCTGTCTCGTGTCAATTCCATCGTATCGGACAGTCGCACCACCACGCCCTACGCAAGTAACTTCAACACTAGTCGAGATGACGTCTCTAACTTGGCACCACCTATTCCGGGAATGACCTCGCTCAAGCACCACGATTCGATGCTCACGCTAACCGACCCACGGGCCACACTTTCACCACGACCAGACAAGGTGCAGATGGAGACGGTTACTGAGTCTGCTCTACCAGCACCGCGCATGCGTCCCCAGCCTCCACCAAAGCGGAACCGTATCGACCATCTTGCTGGTCTCACCGCGCTCTGCTCGCTGGTCGTCACCGTTATGCATTTTGGTCTTACTTTTGTCCCTGCCATGGTTCAACCAGGTGCGGATGCACACAATCCCTCTGAGCCGTGGGCACAAAGAATCGTCGGCCCTTTTTTGCTCAATCAGATGTGGCTTGGTGTCTTTTTCACTACCTCTGTTCGTTTCCTAACTGCTCCTTACCTGCGCAAGGGCAAGATGGAGGATATTGCAAAGGCAGCTGTCCGCCGAACACCGCGTCTTATGATTCCCGTCGCCTCAGTTGCGTTGCTCGAATACTTTTTGATTGACGTCGGTGCAACCAAGTTTCTGCAGTACATTCCCAGTCTAACCTGGTCGACCTGGCCATATGTCACTCGCTACCAAAACTTCGGCCAGTACATCTCCGAGATTCTGGAGCTCATCTACTTGATTCCCAATGCTGTTCCACAAATCACATTGCATTACTGCACTGGTGTACTCTGGACCATTGCTGTGCAACTTCAGGGATCGTGGCTTGTGCTGCTCGGCGCCGTTGTCGTTTACGAGATCAAGACACCATGGAAGCGCATGTGCTACTATGCATTCTGTCTCATCAACCACTGGTACGCTCAATCATGGGGCACCTATCTCTGGCTGGGTCTATTGCTCACCGACCTCGACGTGACCTACAAATGGAAGGCGTACCTGGCTACGCGAACAGCCGCCTACTATGCGACATTGACCTTCTTCTGGGGCTGTGTCCTTGCGGGTTTCATGGTCAACGTCGTGCCCAGCTGGGTGGAGACGACTTTCAATTTCAGCACCGCGGAGCGAGGTATCCACCCTGACCCTACCACAGGCGAAGCAATTCTCAATACTGAGCGAAATGGATACCCACCTTACAATACGCCGCGTCTCAATGGTATCCTCTTTGCTGGTGGCATGCAAGCCGTTGTCGAGCTCTCTGCAGTCGTACAATGGATCTTGTCCACGCCTCCTTTCCTAATACTCTTCCCCCACGTCTTTACTATCTACCTAATCCACGGTCTTGTGTTCTGGTCCTACGGCTCCTGGCTCCTGGTTTTCCTTGCGGACCGTGGCTTCAGCTATGGCGTCAACGTAGCCATTGTAGGCGTAACCTCTTATGGTGTGCTCTTCGCCTGCCTTCCCATTGTCACACCTGTGATTGAAGCACTCGGAAAGGATATGACGGCCATGGTATGGATGACAGCAACAAAGAAATCGCCTCCACGCCGGCGCACTCTGTTTCCTTACCCCGACGACCTATTCACCAGTCGTGTACCCAACGAGAAGGAAGAAGAGAACAAGGCCAACGGTAGCGATGTCGAAACCGGTCTTGCTCAACGCCAAAGCGACGAAAGCACAACGCACCACGCACGCAGCACCTTCAGCGAAAAGGAAAGAGGCAAAGCACCCGCCTCGGTCGGCGTACACGAGATACAAGCGCTCGCCCTTAACGAAGAACAACAGCACGATAGACAGCCGAGTAGTCCCATGGTGAGTCGGTTTAGCGGATAATCTTCTCCCTTCTTTTCCCTCTCCGAATACCTAGTATACTACTTCTTTTTTGTTCTCGTTGCCCAAAGTAAACATGAGGAAAGGGGCTGTCTCCTGGCGTATGTTTGGTTGAATCTGTACGAAAGCAAATTCGACAACGAATTATCTGTTCATAGATGCATTATTTTTCGCTGTACAACCCGCACGTACGCGCGCACTTTTCATACTCCCACAAACGCATAGACGATATAATAATAGTATTAGTCGAGTTTCGAACGGGATAATTCCCCTTTCCCCATGGCTCCGGAAACGTTGTTTTGACATTTCCCCGCCTCCCTGCCCCCCCCCTTTTTGTTACTCCTCCTCTCCTGGTCCTCACTTGCTGCTCATCTTTGTTTGCTTTTTCTCCTATCCTGGCCATTGCTGCTCCCGTATTTTCTTGCTTCTTTTTTTTGGCGTTGCGCAAAACCCCTTGCCGGTTCTATCTTGAGGGCGAGCGCTTGACTTGATTGGTGGCTCTGGCCTATAAATAATATTATACCCGTTTTATGTCGTTTGTTTTCTTGCGGGAAAGGAACGAGCGAAAGCAATGCCGACGAAATGGAAAAAAATGTTTGAGAACTCGGTATCGTGAAACGTGGGCGCTTTTTCAGAACATGCATTGGTGGGAATCGACGAGTACTTTAAAACGTGAATCTTTGTTTTCGTGCTTTGTTGGGGAGGTGGGTGTGGTGGTAAGGTGTGGTGTTTTTTCTCGCTAGAGTATCCTTTGGCATGATTCCGGGCGCTAGTCGTTTCTGTACTGCAATAACAGAGTGGGTTTGCTCTTTAGTCTGTTAGGTAGGTTTTACGAAATCGTGAGGCTGTCAATCAGAGTAAGGGTGATGGGATAGCAGTTGTACGATTCATGGAAAGCTGGTGATTCGTCCGAGCTCGAATATCCGGGTAGACTTTTGTGAACTCAGTTGAGTCTTACTTCAACAAGCTAATTCATAGTTGTAAAAATTTGGAAGATGAACATCAAATGACTCTAGGATGGAAATGAATTCCGATTTGGAGTATGCTTGGCGTTGGACAAGGTCTTGTGGACAGAGGATGGTCCTTCTTATATATCTAACACCAATATTAGCAGACCCAATTAGAAGTGATGTGTATTTCAGAACGAATGGCAATAAACACTTGGCTACGATTTTTGGTGGTTAATTCAGTCACAATTCTAGCCGTGTCTAAAATGTCTTGCACGTACCCTGACATGTGGTGTCTCAATAATTTCCCCGACGTGACAGCTCACGGCATTACGTCATGCAATCTTATACATCAGCCGCTGACGAGGAGTCAAACCCTCAGGAAACCCAGCCTAAAAAAACGAGTATAATCCAGTCATAAGGTAGAGTCATGTTCTGAAAGTACGGATTTATAATGCAACTCGCGCTTGGACCGGAATCTAACACCGAACAGCGAAGAAAACTCCAGCACACGGACAAAATCGCTAGTGCAACGTCAAAAGTCGCATATATACACATATACCTAAAGACCTGAGTATCTGAAAATACCATTCTGCATACACTCTTTCAGATGCCCGCATTCAACCCCATCGTGCAAACAAGCCAGGCGCGTCTTGACGCATCGCTCCCTGACGCGCCACTCGACATAGCAGCGCTGCTAGCCCACCCCCCAACACCAGCGACCACCGAAAAGCCCCAAACAGTCCTCTACCTAGCCTACGGCTCCAACCTCTGCAATGAAACCTTCCGCGGCGCGCGCGGCATCCGCCCCCTCTCGCAAGTCAATGTCGTAGTCCCGTCTTTACGCCTAACCTTCGACCTACCCGGCGTGCCCTACAAAGAGCCCTGCTTCGCAAACACCGCGCGGCGCACACCCTCGGCACAGGAATACCACAAAGATGCGTGGCACAAGGGCCTCGTCGGTGTGGTGTACGAGGTCACGCTGTCAGACTATGCGCACATAATCGCTACAGAAGGTGGCGGGAGCGCCTATGCAGATATACTCGTCGATTGCCATGTGCTGGATAAAGGGGAGGATACGGTTCCCACAACGCCGACGTCGAAGCCGTTTAAGGCGCACACGCTGTTTGCGTCCCAGGGGGATAAAGAGCGTGTTGTGAGGCCGGATCCTAGCTATGCGCAGCCGTCGGCGCGGTATCTCAAGCTGATACGTGATGGGGCGCTCGAGTGCGAGTTACCGGGGGAGTATCGGGAGTATCTACATGGGATACGGCCGTTTAGGACCACGAGCAGGAAACAAGCGGTGGGCAAAGCGCTGTTTTTGAGTGTCTGGATGCCGTTTGTGTTGTTTGTATTTGCCATGGGGAGGAAGTTTTCAGATGAGAAGGGGCGCGCACCCGCGTGGCTGGCGAAGCTGAGTGCGATGGTGTTTTCGGGTATGTGGACGAGTTACGATGCGGTTTTCAAGCCTGTTTTTGGTGAGGGGGAACGGACGGTTGGGGACAATGCGTTGGGAGAGATGAACCAGAGTACATGGGAAGCGCTTTCTACACGGCAAGAGGCGGAGAAAGAATGCTTGTTAGAAGAGTCTGTACAAACCATGCACACGGCTCAGATGGCCGCGCAAAGGCCCTCGCGGGGGGATGATGTGGAATCGTGTTGAAGCTGCCCTTTTGCTACGAGAAGCTCTTGATCGTATTAGAAGAAATTACTGGTTACATTTCAGGATATCAAAAATGGATAGAATAGAAGTAGCAGTGTAAACCGCTTGGCAAAACTATGAGCAGCCATGCTAGCCATTGATCGATGGGAATACGAGCATCTGTGACGTGGACACTACAACGCGTTCAGAGGCAGGCATGGCATACAGCGGGCTCATGGACTGGTCGTTATTCGTGGAATTCGTTGAACGTTTGGCTAGAGTAGCACCATACTTGTACGGAACTACACTTGAAAAGTCCAACGTACAACCGCGCGGAATATGGATGCTTGCCATTTTTTTTATTCTTCCCGTTTTACTATGACACCACCATTTTCATTGAGTTTTTTTTTCCGTTCCACCAGCCTCTCAAAAATTCCGGCTTTGATGCTACCGTTTGATCATCAAGCTACAGCCGGTTGGTACACAGCATTTGTGTACCTTTTTGTAAAGTATATCTACATCGCCGTACCGCAGACTTGCAGCTTCCTCACGCCGCTCTCCCAAGACTCGTACTTCAATTCCTCTCTCCTCGTACTCTTCTGCCAAAACTATGCTTCGTAAAAGCACATCGCATCATTCCAGCTGGGACCATCCGTCGCCCTCACGAAACTACCGCTGCTGCGAGTGTAATCGTCCTATGCGGCTCGTGTCGATTGTCGACGCTACACTGAAGTTGCTTCGCGTTCGCGCAAAGTCCTACAAATCTCTCATCGTATGCAGCTGTACATGTCATGCCCAGATTGACGCACGGCGAAGATCTGTGTAGGGTGCTGTGTCTGGGTTTGAGAACTGCTTATTGGGGCATGACGGGCAATACGAAATTCTGTGTGATGGAAGGCAATCGAGGATGACGAGATACTTGACAAGTAGTGTGTTATGGGGATTCTGGAGAGGTAAAATTGTTTTGCATGGTTTTCGGTGGCGTAGAAAGGCAATCAATGAAGTTTTCTCTTTGCATACTCAACTCTTTCTATACTTCCACCTCTCTCTCCCTCTTCTACCTTGGTCCCTACATCCGAGCATTATTTTAATCGGGGTAAAGTAGTATTTTTGATATCAGTGGGACTCACGCTAGATGAGATGGGTTGCACATAGGAGCAGTGAAGACGCAAACGTACAATGTTGCGTCACTCACTAAACCACTCACAATCACCACATTGTCGAAAAACCTCCTTCACTGAAAACTGTTCTCGACACTCACCCTCTTGTATATATTCAAGCATAATGCTACACAGCTGTGTTGTATCTCAATCAATAAGACGACATAGAAGCACTCTCGTTGGCAACTCGAAGTAACAGGTTGGCCTTCTTGGATCTGCAGCCACACAAGAAATCATGGATCACTCAAAAGCGTACAATATCAACTCCGGTAGCCCACCGCGTTCGAGTCAAGAAACAATGCGCCCCAAGAAGAGAGGTTTTTACCAAAAGAAGGAACAGCGCCAGAACCCCTTATCAGACTTGATCTCTTCGAGTGCTCCAGGCGCTTCTCGCCCCACTAGGGAGGAGGAGAACTTACAAAATCAAGAACCAACCGCTGGAAGCTCTGAGCACGAGAGGTATGCTGGCTTGATGCATCCGTTCGATATGATGGAAGGAAGTTTCAAGTACGCCAGACTACCGCTGACGCAGAAGGTTCCTGGCAGTGTCGCGCGTGGGCGCGTTATAGCGGCGAGTCGATTGCGAAGTTTCAAGACACGGCAGCTATCTCTTCGAGAAGGCTCCGAATACACAGAGACTCTGGCAGAATCGGTTCCGGGCCGAGCAGAAAACACTGCTACTTTTATCGACCAAGAGGACAAAGAGGACGAGCCGTCCAGTCGAATTGGCAAGTGGCGCTGTTGCAAGTGTGGCAGCAGCCACGATGTCTATAGCGTTGCACATGGCCAGCATCCCGTCAGTGTGCTGATCTGCAGCTGTATGCACGGCTCCTGCTCCAAGTGTACACTCGAGGGTCTGATCAAACAATTTGTGCCCATGGTCGAGCCAGAAGTCGTGCACGTATCAGAGGACGCAAGCAAGACCGTACGATTCGGCGTATTCTGCGATGGCTGCGGTCAATCCTGGCGTGCACAAAAGGCCCATGGCGACGCGAGCAAGAAAGCAGCAGTCAAGGCAGCCTTGGAAAAGATATCCGCCATCCCCAGACGCTTCAACAAGCATAATGCACACCCGCTCAAGAACATGCGGGCCTCAAGGTCAATGGATCATCTCCTTCACCCTCGCACCGTCTGCGCGCCAATGGCCATCTCCAAGTCCGTCCTCAACCTCCGCGCGCTCTCCCACGAGATGCAGAAAGAACACGGCGAGCAAGCAGAGCTGGTCTCGGTCCGGTTCACGGGCATCGCGTGTGACTGTGGTATGACCACCGACTCCAACTCGCTTTGCTTCCAGATTGTCGATCCGCCTCGAGACTTTTACAGAGTCCAGTTTATCGAGCAGATGGCTGGACGTCGCGTGGCTGGCTTTGGAACTACGCCAGGGGACAGGCTGAGGGGGCATGGAACGCCGATTCTGGTCTTGAGAGGCTATGTTCGCCACGCGAATCCGCTCATGAGTAGCCCTGTCTCGTAGTGTGGCGTTTGCTGTAAGCAGGTCCGAAGATGGTGGATCCGAAGGTCTGGCTTTGTTGTGTATTGCGCCGGATATTGGGGGGATTTGTCGGATGGTTGGGACTAGGCAGGCCATCTAGTAGTAGGTACTTGTCTTTTTCTTGAAACACACTGATCGGGGGTAGTTTCCCAAGTGTTTGGCGTACATGTCCATCAAGGATACTGTAGGTAGCAAATAACTAAAAAAAAACTCTCGATGAATGCCTTTCGGCCGAATCATATTACCGTGACTGTTTACCCCAGATGATGCTCCATGAGCACGATAGCACTGCCTCGGGCGCGACCCACTTCGTGGATACAGTGTTCGCATGTCTGCCATTTCTGAGACTTTATTGAATTAGCATGATCCTTGTGACCTTATCAGGTATTTATTAGTTCATCAAAGGAACGGCTGCCTCATTGTGTAGCTGAGACTGTTTCGCCACTGATTGTGCACAAGTGCTGCAACTCAGGTATCAGCCGTCATATCGCTGTTGTGATGCTACCTTCAGGCACAGTCAGCCCATCAGCACCCTAATGCTTATAATTTAATAGCACTTGCCTGTTATGTGTGTAGACTGTGGCGCTGAACACATGGGGTCTCCGAGATCTAAGCGGTGATTCAGACGCTTTAAACGCTGGCTCAGGCACCAGGGGGGGCAGTGCAAGGCGTGACGCCTGGAAACCTGGGCGCGCAAATCCCATCAGCAACCGTCATCTACCTAGATAAAAGGGTAAATCGCCGTGCGCCATTGTTGACAACACACTTTGTCGCTTTGACATCAAAAAGTTTCACATTTCAAAAACTCATCAACAAACATTTGTCTATAGAGTCATTGTCTAGTTTGCCCGTTGTGTACTCAAGCCAATGTCACTAGCCAAGTATGATCTCGTGCCCCACCAAGACCCTAGTACAATAACCCTAGACACCCCGACTTACATTCACAAACTCAGACTCCAGCTTGCGCGACAAACCCCATCTTGCACCTTATTACCTCGAGCATCCACTTCTCCAGCACACTCGCAGGTGCCTTTGGCCATAAAAAGATTGGTGCACCAGTTCAGCCACAACCTGGCCGCCAAGGATCCATCTCCTACAACAACAACAACAACACCACCACCACCAACCATGGTCATTGGGAAAGACATCATGGACAGAATGCGGGGCAAAAAGCCCGAACCAGATACCACCCCTCCAGAAGGCGCAGACATTGACCAGGACGTCGAAGACGTCAAAAACCAACTCCCACCCTTACCCTCTCCTTTACCCACGCCCCACAAAGACTTCATCCACTGCGTCCCGCCCCTCGCGCCCACCTATCGCAAATTCAGCGTCTTCACCGCCGGAAGCATAGAAATGGGCAAGGCGGTCCAGTGGCAAAAGCACATGGTCACCATGCTATCCCACCTGCCCATCACAGTCTGCAACCCGCGTCGCGGCCACTGGAACCCACACATTACGCCCCAGGCCCGCGACAAGGACTTCAAGGAGCAAGTCGAGTGGGAGCTGAGCGCGCTCGAGCAAGTCGATGTCATTTGCTTCTTCTTCGACGTCACGACAAAGAGTCCCGTCTCGCTGCTTGAACTGGGCCTGTGGGCTGGCTCGGGGAAGGTGGTCGTGTGCTGCGGAGAGGGCTACTGGAAGGGCGGAAACGTGGAGCTGACGTGCGAGCGGTATGATATTCCCCTTGTTAAGTCGTTTGCGCACCTGGTGTCTGCCGTGGAGACGATGCTAGCAGACAAGGGCATGGTGCTTGATGCCGAGGGCGACTTGGTGGGGGAGAACGTGCACATTCATAAGGAGAAGCCGAAGAAGAAGGCGCAGCTTGAGGCTGAGAAGGACGACTTGCAGAAGCAGATTGATGCCCTTCAGGCACAACTGGCTGAGTCGAAGCTATGATCTTTTTTTGGTGGAGGGAGGGGGGGGCGGCGGGGATTTCCTCGTTTTCATTTCTTTAGCTTGCTTTTCATTGCATTCATGGTACGAGGCAATTGGGCGGCGGGCAATTTGAGCGCGTCTTATTCAAGGCGATCATGGGTGGCTTTTTCCATTTTACATCTGGTCTATACCCCTGCATGTAGTAGCATTCCTCTCAGTTAGACGTCGTGGCAACATTTCCAACTCACTCTTTTCCCACTTTCTAAAAAAAAGATCCACCTGGGATTGAATTGGCCATGTAGCAAGTCTACTTCAGTTTGACTTGCAGCACCCCCTTCCAAGCATGCAGCGCGCTGTCGACGTATTCCAATGCATATGCTTCCACATCCGAATCGCTGAGAACAGGTTTCAGTATTTCTCCCGTCTCGCCCCACCGTACCTGTGCCTTGATTGCAGCTGCACCCTTCTTCTCGATTGGGTTGATGTAGCTATGGGCCACATTGCGTATCGCATCATAGCATAACTTTGTTTCGGTCTCTATCTCGCTAACCCAGTTCTTTGGTAGCTTGGATTTGAGCGGGTGCGTGCTCTTCGGGCTGAGTATCTTCTCGCGGAGTAGATCGCCCAGTCTGGCAAGTGCGCGGAGAATCTCCAGCTTGGTGTAGCACGAGATGAGCATATTTTCGTGAAACATCGTGGGCTCATCCTCAAGCTTCAGCTTGGTATCATTGGGCATGCGCAGCTTCTCCATCGCTAGACGCATTGCGTGGAGCTCTTCTGATAGCTGTGCGAGAACATCAGGGAGCACCTTCGGATCTACCTTACCAGCCACGATCACAACAGTCGTATTAATACCAAGCCACGATGCTTCAGCTCTTGATTCCGCTGGGGTTGTGTTCGCTTCGACTTCATGGCCTTCTTTGGGGGTAGCCATGCTATCTACCAGCAAGCCTACGTCTTCCCAGGTTTGCGTCTCCTTATATAGCACTCTGCTGCTGGCCTCCCAGATCGAATAGCTTTCGATGAGCCATGGCAGATTGGGAACCATATTGGGCATGATATACGGCAACGGACCAGAAGATTGCGTATCGTCAAAGTTGGGGAAGACAGATCTGTCCACATTGTCGACGATGTTCTGGAAACCTGTATTTTGTTTAGCACAGGACAGCTCTTGGGGCTACTGTACTTACTTTGCGAGTCTAGAACAGGCAGTTGGTCAACTGGCTCGCCCTTCAGTCGCGCTATGCGACGGCGCTCCACATTGCATATGTGTTTTGTTAAGCTTGATTTTAGTTTTCCCCTCAGAGACAATAGACCGATGGCTTGGTCCCATGGGATTGCTTTGAGATCTGGGTATATTGTGTCATCCACTTTGGACTCCATTCTCTCCATGGTACTAATGGCCTTCCCGAGTTCTTCTTCTGCCGAGAAGCCTTGGTAGCCTTTGGCACCAAACGGATGTGTTATCGAGAGGCGAGACAAGACATATGGAGAAATAGTGTGAACCAACATCTCCTTACACTTGGTGTAGCTGTACATCTGGAAAGCCGGCTTTCCAAGGCCTAGGTTCAGGTGTATCCTGGCAGCGAGTAATGCGCGCGGCCGGTCTTGCTTTTCCTTGTCGCAAGCGACCAGGTGACGTGCGAGCATTGCAGCTTGTAAGAGGAGTCGAGAGTTCGGCGTATTCTCAAAAGGATGGTCAGATTCTTCGTAGCGCATGGCGATATGATGCATTCGTAGGAGGGAATAAACTGCAAGGAATCCTGCCGAGGAGCTAGGCTCGTAGAAGCCCAGCCGTGTACACGACTGTTCCAAGATGTACTTCAAAACATGGAATATGTCGCCTTGCCAGCCTTTGTCCGCCACTGGCGATGTGATTAGATGAGTAATCTTCAAGACATTTTCTGAGCGTATGTCGCACTGTTCGTCAGTATATCCATCCTGTTGTGCGGTTATTAAGATGTAAGCTTGGCTCTCTGAATATTTTGTCATGCGAAGAAGTAATAGGGTACAGCCCAGAGGCTTTCGGATGCCCCGAGAAACAGAGAAATCAGAAAACATACCGTTTTCGAACATGCCTCAGCCGTCAACGTTTGGAAAAAGTGAATTTTACCTCCGGGACCATTGTTGCTATGCAATTTTTGCAAAAATGGGCGTAAGTCTGCGAAACAGCTGATGAGTGTCGAGTGGTTTTTCCAATATGTCGAGCAGTCGCCGGCCATTGGAGCTCCGACGAATTGACGAAGCTTCATGTACGTCAAACTCATCGCACGATCGTTGGTTCGTAGTTCTGCTCCAAAGGCACGGTGTAGGATATCATCAACCGTACGGATAGCCCTAGAAGATCAGATAAGTTAGAGCAGAAATAGTACAAAAGGAAACTTACTCGTCTTTGGATAGATTTATTCGAACTGCTGCTAGCCAATTTGTCCATAAATCCATGTTCCAAGCACAGAGTTCCCACAAGGCCTTGGAGTCTGGGTTCTCGGTTATTTGCGATATCGCGTTTTCAATCCTAGCCCGTGATTCACTCTCAACAAGAGACCAGTGATTGGTCTCCCTTGAGATTCGAGTTCTCATAATCTGTAAGTCGGCTTGGTGCGTCGTCATGAGATCTTTCAAGGTAGCAGGTGGGTTGTTCCAGAGTTCTATGAGCTCATCCCATTTACATTGTCGTGCGAAAATCTCACCCATGAAGCGTAGATCGCGGATGTCTTTACAAGCAATCGGCTCGTCCTAGAACGGATTAGTATGTTGTGATTTCCTATAGCGAATGTTACCTACTGGAGATGCTTCGTATGCTTGTTTCATTAGCCTACGTGCTAGCTCGAACTGTACCTTGGACTTGAGGCCAGCACCGGGTATCTGAATCTGTTGCTCGCCTGCAAGTTGTGTTGCGAGTATTTGTGTGAAGTGGGCGTGCTTCTTCATTGATGCAGATGCGGAGGTGTCTTTGAGCTCCTTGCTGTATTGAATGACAGCCTAGAGATTTGTTAGCAATTCATAATAGCCAGCCGAGAAGCGCTGTCATACGAAGCGAAAATCTTCCCAACATTGTTCGCGCCATGCAGCTTTGCCAAGCGTGGACCATAACTCTTGCCGTTGCTGAGGGCTCAATGTTTTTGAAGCGCTAAGCCAAACCTTGGAGTTTTCATTGCCGAGTCCACTGATGCAAGTGTTGTCAGCGCTGCTTCTTCGCATCGCCTCGGCAAATAGTCTGTAGAGATATGCCAGGAGCCGGATATCGTAGGGTCCGGGCTGCTGCCATGCCTGCTGTATTTGGAGGAGCACATCCTTTGGATCTTGGGTGAGTTGCAGTGAAATGTCCGCTTTCCAAGCCTAGCAAAAGCTTAGTTGTTAATGGTGTTGTTGCATTGATGAATTTACTTACCAACAGAAATGGGTTCTTGGGGCTTTTCTTCAGCGACTTTTGAACAAACGAGTCTGCAAACTTGGCTTTTGGGTAGTCGCGCCGCGCCTTACACAATTTATCCCAGCTATTGCACGCCATGATGCCGGCTCCCGAAAGCGCAAGCGGATGGCACCAAAGGGACTGTAATGTTAGTTAGTGATGTTGAGGCTAGCAATCAAGTGCTTAGTATAATGGTTGTATGTGCGCTGGTGGTATATTAACGGAAAAAGACGAAAACGGACATTGGGTCGGCAGCCGCAGGCGAGTCTCGGCTCCACAACGTTCCGTCTACTTACAAACACACGAGCATCTTCAGTTGCGTGTCGCACCTACTTCTCTCCGCCATCGCTGTGGCCTCGCCTGAATTGCACAACAACAGCAAGGCTTGGGAATCGCCTACCAAAACTACGTTGCAGGACAATATACTGTGCAGCGAGGGTGTGTGATGTAAAGGACTCTATTATGCTATGGTTACAGCCCCTTGAAATGCACCTACCTGCCCCTACTGCTAGGCAGCGGCGAACAGTCTGTAGTCTTGGCGCATCCGTCAATGGTCAAGGTTTGCGCAAGAAAGGTAGTGGCACGTTGTTTTATGGATTTGCACGGTTGCCTATGACTAGTGAGTGTACCAGAGCGTATTGTGTAAACTACGTAGTATCTAACGTTCAGCTGCAGTCATGATTCCCCCATCTTTTCATGAGAGGAGCACCTTGAAAAAATCGTTATAATGGCAACAGCATATCCCTCGAAGAATACAATAGAGATACATGCCAAGACCCATACACGTGATATGGTCCCAGCCGGCAAAAAAATGCAAAAAATAGACAAAAACATACGACAGCAGGAATTCACTGGACAGGTGTGTGACTATGAGATGTGCTAGGATAGAGAAGGTCCCAAAGCAGCACCGAAAAGGGGAGGCAACTTTATGTAGCTCGCTCTAGTCGAGTCCATGTCGCTGAATCACCAAGAGGAAAGGGCAGAGGCGCTCGAATAGCACCTGGGAGTAGGAAGAGAGTGTTGGCGGAAGGGAAGGTGAGAGAAAGAAGTCCAGTACGTTGGCTTGGTTAAATATCCATGAAAGCTCACGTGACGGGATGTTATCGGTATCCTAAACCTAGCTCAACACTCCACACGCAGGGGAAATGATTATGTCTAGACTGAACGGTGTATGAACGGTATTAGCGAGACTTTCCTTGTGTAGTAATAGGTATATAAGGGTGCGGGCGCAGAGTTACCATCTCGCAATTATGTAGAAGAGAGATAGACCGTCCATACATCATAACATACATGCATGCACCGCAAATGAGGCCGGGCTCTTAGAAAGTAGGTCTTGTCCTCTCACCCTTCCAAAAGCCCATGACTTCTCCAGTCTCCCCAACCCACTCCTTGACACCAGTGACAACGGCTTTTGCCATGCCTGCATTTGTCCCACTCCTTGCCCGTCTCTTTCCCTGCGTACCGCTTACTCCAACGCCCGACCCGCTTCCATATGAATCGGGCGCTTTTCCTGGGTGAATATAACTGCTTCCATCGCCGGTCGCGTACTCGGAGCCCATTGAGGGCAAAACGTTCTCGCCAGCGGATAGCGAAACGAAGAGTGCAAAGGGGACGAGCCAGACGCACAGGCCGAAGTAGGCAGCGATCTCGGTAAATGTAGGAATATTCGTGTCGCGTGCGTAAGGATATGAAGAGTACGAGTTGGCCGGCGGAGCACTGAAGTGACGGAACCAAAGGTAATGATTTACAATAACGAGCGCTAGAGTGAGTCAGTTTTATGTCCAACACAGCCCTTTGTACGGGGTGTCGCATACCACAGGATAATAAGAATAGCGGGTCGGTGAGCTTGACGACTGGGAAACGCCTAAGGTTCTGTGCATATATGCCGTGTGACACAACGCTCAACAGACTTAGCCCGACGGGGAACTTGTCGACAACAAGCAGAAGAAACTGAACACCAACAACTCCATAGATAAGACGGTATAGAAGCTTTTTTGCCAAAACGGTATGCTCTTCCACGAGTTCGGAAAGATAGTAAAGGCCAGAAGCTACATTGAATCATTAGCTCTCATACTCGTACGTCGCGCCACCAATCGGCTTTTGACGGTGGAATCAAGTACCTATTGCCAGCGTTAAAAAGGCAAACCCCAGTATGAGGCCAACATATCCAAGCAATAGTAATATCCACATGGTGAAAGGCGGCCTCTGGAAAAGTATCTAGAGTAATTGAAAAGATCGGGAAGTAAGGCAGCCGCACGATGAGGTCAGTCCAAAGGTGGCATCAAGGCTAGCGGAGAAAGCCGAGGATCCGCGCCGAAGTGTGGGGGTTGAACACCAAAAAGTTGTCGAACTCTTGGCTTTTGCATTCCGCGATAACTCACGATTCCCCCCCTTCTGGCTCTGCGCAGTCCTATATAACGGTCGCATAGCTTGGAAGTGCCGAAATCGTGAATTAATCGCTCGCCAAAGGCTGTCTCTGTGCCAGAGGAATCCGAAACCATGTCGCGCCCCGAGGATATTCTGTACGCTTTCCCACGCAAAAGCTCAGCCATGCGACGCACAATTAACAGAAATCCTGTAGACCGCCCGACCTCTTCTATAATGACATCGAATCGCGCAAGTACACGACTTCGTCGCGAATCCAGAAGATTCAATCCACAATGACCCACCGCGCCCTGTCCCTCCTCGCGCTATCGTCGCCTTCAATGATTCTCGACGTCGGTTGTGGTTCTGGTCTCTCGGGCGAAATTCTGTCGCAAACAGCCGAGCAAGGAACACCAGGAGGCCCCCATGTATGGATCGGCTACGATATCAGTGCATCAATGTTGGGCGTGGCCTTGGAGAAGGAAGTTGAGGGCGATTTGCTGCTGGCGGATGCGGGGCAGGGTGTGCCCTTTCGGCCGGGAACCTTTGATGCAGCAATCAGCATCAGTGCAGTGCAGTGGCTGTGCAACGCCGAGACGAGTGAGGAGAGTCCCACAGGCAGGCTATCGAGATTCTTCAATCAGCTGTACGCTTCTTTGAAGAGGGGCGGCAGAGCAGTCTGTCAGTTCTACCCCAAGAATGATACCCAGAAGAAAATGGTGGCCCAAGCGGCCATCAAAGCGGGCTTCGGTGCAGGTTTGTTGGAGGACGACATGGGCACCAAGAGCGCAAAGACATACCTCGTGCTGACAGTCGGCGGAGGGGCCACCGACGGTGATATCACGGGCGTAGTGAGGGGCATGGAAGGCGTCGATGTCGAAGATGCACGAAGAAAAACAAAGGGCATGAAGAGGGGCGAGGAGAGAAAGGGCAGCAAGGCCTACATTATGAAGAAAAAGGAAAAGATGGAAAAGCAAGGCAAGGTGGTCAAGTCCTCGTCCAAGTACACGGGCAGAAAGAGGAGGATTCAATTCTAGATACCCACGACATTACGAGGTCATGCATAGCACGGAGTTTAGGGTCTGAGGGTTTTTTCGGCATTTCGTTCACAAGGGTATAAGAATGGTCAATTCAATCGTGTAGCATGCTATGTACCACCTACAAGTACATCTCTATGTACCTTTCAGCTTGCCGTTGCACAGGTCCCGTCGCGTCTAGTTGTCAGTGGAATACCTTTCTTCTGTAACCAATGGCATTGCCAGCTGAAAGCCAACGAAAGCCAAGGTCTAGACATGACTGTATCACCGCACTAGCTCAAAACTTAGCAAACATCGAAGATGCGATGGTCAATTTAAGCCTTCTCCATCTGGTTCAGGACGGCACGAGTGAACTCGTGGGTGGTGGTGCTGCCGCCCATATCTCTTGTGCGGGCGGTACTAATGATTGTCAGTTTCAATGCTCTTGTTGTGCTTTGTTCAGATAACTCACCCGTCAGCAATGACCTTGTAGACGGACTGCGAGATGCGGTTGGCGTGATCATCAAGACCAATGTGGCGCAGCATCATGGCGGCAGACAGGATCAAAGCAGTAGGGTTGGCCTGGTCCTTGCCCTTGATGTCGAGACCGACGTGACGGCAACCGGGCTCGAAGACGGCGACGTTGCGGCCCATGTTGCAGCCAGGGACGATACCGGGACCACCAACAAGACCAGCACCAATGTTAGAAAGGATACCTCCGTACAAATTCGGCATCACCATAACATCGAATTGTTGTGGCCTCGACACGCACTGCATGGAGGCGTTGTCGACAATCATGTCATTGGTCTCGAGCGTGGGGTAGTCTTCACCGACCCTCTTGACAGTGTTGCGGAACAGACCATCGGCAAGCTTCATGATGTTGGCCTTGTGGATGCAGGTAACCTTCTTGCGGTTGTTGGCAAGGGCAAAGGCAAAGGCGAACTTGGCAATGCGCTCAGATTTCTCGCGGGTGATGATCTTGAGCGACTCGACGACGCCCGAGACGGACTGGTGCTCGAGACCAGAGTACTCGCCCTCGGTGTTCTCACGGATGATGCAGAAGTCGATGTCCTTGTGGCGCGTCTCGTAGCCAGGGATGTTCTTGAGGAGGACAATGGAAGCATAGATGTCGAGCTCCTGGCGGAGAGCGACGTTGAAAGAGCGGTGACCGGAGCGCTCGACGGGAGTGTGGAGGATACCCTTGAGACCAAGCTTGTTGCGCTTGAGCGATGCAATTGACTCGCGGAGGAGCTCCTCAGAGTGGACGTTGCCAGAGTCGACACCAGAGACGTCGACCTGTTCCCACTCAATGGGCACATTGTCCGCCTTGAAGATCTCCTTGACCGACTCGGAGACCTCAGCACCGATACCGTCACCTGCGCATGTTCAATATCACGTCTTTTTTTGCTAGTTTCATGTGCGGCTATCGCGCGTACCAGGGATCAAGGTGACGGTGTATTTGCCGCCGAACTTGGTGGGCTTGAAGATGTCCTGGCCGACCGTGGCCATTGCTGTCACTGCGTCAGAATCTCCATGTTGGCTGTTTGCTGCGCGGGTGCTTCATACATCGAGTAGCCATGGCGGGCGCCCATCGTGAGGCAGGCTTCGCGCCCCGCAGGAGCGTCTATACGAGCGCATTAGTACTGAGGTCGCCTTGCACCCAAAAATACCCAATTGGGCGTGTAGAGCCGGGTTCGTACCTGCGCTGTTCGTTGCGAGGTCCTCGACAGCATGGTGAAGTTGCGGCGTAGGGCTGGTAGCGAGGGATTTGAGGTAGAGAGAAACAGGCTGAAGCTGCCGCTCGCCGAAAAAGCATCCCGAACCGAAGGAAGAAACCGCGCTTGGCGAATGACCGCATCCGTTCAAACCCGCGGCTCGCTGTCTCAAATATCTCCGGCCCTGCCTCTGCTCACTCTCCCACTGCTGCTCAAGTCTTTCGCTATTCTTTTCCATCATGGAACAAGTCGAAACATCGCATTCGCTGCTCTGGCTGCTCGAGTCTCCTCGCCACCCACTTCCGGGCGCGCAAAACTATTCGCATGTGATAGCGTAGTACAGTCTTCGCCCCGCACGCAACCATGTCCATTCATGCCAGAGTAGAGCCAACAGTTGCATCGGCTCTGTGTCAAAATCGATGTTTCCAAGTCATTACGTTGAGGTTTTTGCAGCAAATTTCAATTTCTTACGACAATTGATTACCCACATGTTTCTTCTCATCTATTACTATTGTAAGACCTTTATTGTATCGGTGCGCAGGGTTACTAGTAACCCTTGGGCAGAAATTGCCGTTCGAGTCGAGAGTACAAAATGAGGATTTTCGTATCCAGGTGAAGGTACTCGTATACTTAGAGTAAAACTCTTGGCTCGATACTATCTACACCCATTCACCATAACATGGCCCCACTTGGAGACTCTTACCTTTACCTAGCTGTTTTCTGCTTCATCACTACCAATCTCTATCTTACCCTTGACCCTACGTTTCGACACATTTTCAGCCAATGACCAACTGACAACCACAACCACCATCACCGAACACTATATCGCGATAATACACACCCTATTCACGATGAAGGTCACAGAGGAAGGATCTGATCGAAGTGCAGAGATACATATTTACATCGAAGGCAACACCGATCCTCTGCCCGAATATGGAGAATATGTTGATCCAGTTGACCATGCAGTATGTTCTTATATACCTTTGGAGGAAGGACAGAAGCCAAAGTTCAGTGGAAAATTCAGCGGAACTGTAAGTCCCTTGTCATGTGTTCATCGTTGTTCTCTTCTCACAACTGAGCAGACACTGGACATCGTGTGCGACGCCTTCATGGACGGAATACTCCGCAAATCCTACTCCTATGGTGCCAGGGCTATACGATTCCAAAAGGGTAAAAAGATCGAGATCGACAGGTTTCTGTTCAAAACAGAGAATGGAGTGATTGATTCCCAGATGGTGGTGTCTACTCTGGACATGCCGACCACTCAATCGGATTCGCCAGAGACTATTGGCACTATGGAGCTCCGACTCTATTGCACGCGTAGAATGAGCGTCTCCCATGAAGTCAAGGGCACTAAGCAGTATTACACAGAGGACGACCAGAAGCCGGCCAATGAGGACAACGACAAGCCCAACAGTGAGGACAGCGAGACGTCCGAAGATGAGGACAACCAGAAGCCCGACAGGTTCAAAAAGGGCGGTGAGAAGACCAATCAAATTGTAATCTATAGGCATATTGCACCCATGTTCCGACTCGACATAGAGAGAGATTCTACTCCTCTCAGCGAACAAGCAGTAGCCAGTCACCACAACAAGATGATCTCATCACGACCGGGCGAAGAGCCTTGGGCGATATTCCGGTTCCATTACCGCAGTGAAGGTATCTATGGGCCCTTATCGCCTGAGAGAACTATTACTAAGGATATGTTACAGAAGCGCTCGAAAAGTCCGATATGACCGTGGTATTCAACCCCAAGGACAAGGGACCAACCGGTTCTCGGGTTCTGTATTCCTTGAAGCATGTGCCTCCACTTGTTGCAGAGACAAAGTGTCACCCTCGCACTCCAGCTGCAAGTGAAGAACCCTTTCCAAAAGTGAGAGAGCCTTTACTCCCAGAGGTGACATTGGGACACTAGCAAGCGAGGCCCATTTCACTAATATCAACTGATAGACACCCACTGCTATAAAGACTAAGCTGGAGTCGCCAGTAGACCCCGCAGTAAAAACGGTGACCTCGGTTGCCGAAAGTACCATCTCTACTTTCAGCGAGTTTGGGGCAAAACGCTCCTCCGACACTATCAACGAGACACTTCCCGAGCCAAAACGTCCAAAGGTGCCCCCGCCCTCGTCTTCCTCGACAGCCAAACCTCTCAAAAGCCAACTTGCCGAACGCCGCAAGAAGCTTGCGGAGTTGCAAAAGAACCAGTGTCAGGAGGCTGAGGCCTTAGCTACTATCCAGAAAAGGATAGAGCCCTACGAAGAGCGTATGATGGAGGAGCTGGAACGTATCAACCAAGCGATAACGGAGGAGGAGATGGCACTCGAAGAAGTGGTAGAACGTCGCAGTCACTTTGAGAAAGTGCTCCAAGAGTTTGAAGATGGCCAAGATGATGCCTAGAACTCTTCTTGTGATAGGAGGAAAGCAAAGCTATCTTGATTGGGCATGGAATATGCCAGGGAGGCTCAGGGATTTGGGAAAAGAAATGAATTACCAAGCTAGTGTCTCAAGCAGTATCATGATAGGTAATGGGCTGTGGATTTTCTTACGGGTCTGGGCATTCAGGGCCGTTGAGGCCATTTCACACTCTTGGGGTTGATGACTAGCTCGAGATACATTGAAATAAACCGATAAGTTTGAAGCTACTCTCAATCCCGATAAAAAACAAGCAAGGGATTGGCTAACTCAGGAAGTTGATCAAGTCGTATACCCACCACAGTTCAATTTAAAACGGGAAACAATTTTGAAAAGCTCTCACAAGACTACACAGTGTGTCTGCACACTCATTGGTCGGGTGCCCGTTCTCTAGACACCCTCATGTTGGCCTTGATCCGCTCCAGCAGTTCTGCGGTTGTCGCTAAGGGAGAGGGGTGTAGATTTCGCTACAATATCGTTAGCCAGAATGTATTGACTCGCTGAATGCAACCTGAGAGCAAAGCGAAGTTTTGGGGCAATAGCAGCATTCTCTAAAAACAAATGGCGAGTACTCACATGTTGAAGCCAGGTAACGCATTGGTCATGTGTCCATGTTTCTGGGTCTGCAGTTTAAGTCAGTCTAACTCTTTGCCAGATCCATGCATCTTTTCCGCATTGAGGATGACGTACCACCAGTAGGATCTTGACTGGGAAAGATATCTTGACCCCAGATACTCCATGCTGCAACGCCTGCCACTATAGCGGCGAATGCGAAGAATGGTCCCTGTAACAGTTTTAGTATACAACAAGATTAGTGCAGTGAAGGCCCACTATGTAAAGTAGACGCCAGGATAGCCATGAATAACTCACACGTTGTTGCACTGCGCGATCGATGGGAGTAGGCATGTTGGAGGTTGGTAGTAATGCAAGGTTTCTCAGAATACTGCGTCGCACTTCACTAGAATTGAATAAGGTAACAGAGCAGGAGAGTTGCGAGCCTTAAGTAGGAATCTGGTAGTAGGCAGCACCATTGATCCTCGCCTTACAAGTGTCAAACGCCACACTCGTCGTCAGCCCACCAAGCCCGATGCAGCAACGCTTGCGACCAGCCCCTTAGTAGTCCGTGCGTCCAAGCGAATTTCTCTCCACAACAACCAACGCAATTTGCTTGGTCGACCTCCCGAACTTCACGATCCGAACCCAACGACTCGTCGACACATTACCGTCAAGATGCCTTCCGAAGTTTCCGACATTAAGCAGTTCATCGAGATCTGCAGGCGCAAGGATGCCAAGTGTACGTCTACCAATTTCGATATGGGAGTGGCCTGCGGCCGCAAGAAGAGGAGGAAGTTCGCATGATGATTGAATACACCGGCGACTACGGGGGAGGACGCCTGTGGATAGGCTACTTTACGTACAAGAACTAGACTGACAGAAATGTAGCCGCGTGCATAAAGAAGAACAAGAAGGTCAACAACATCAAGTTCAAGGTCCGATGCTCAACCAACCTGTACACCCTTGTCCTCAAGGACACCGACAAGGCTGAGAAGCTCAAGCAAAGTCTGCCTCCGGGTACGCACCACCCAGAGAAATCACGCCCGTGTCTAGGCTATTCATCTAACATGCACCAGGTCTTACCATCTCCGACGTTGGCAAGAAGAACCCCAAGGGCAAGCGCACCGCATAAACGGATCGAAAGGCATGAGGAACTGAGGGCGGAAGTTTGCAAGGACATCAATGCACGATGCGCACGAAGCATGAAGGCATGGGCGGACGGCGTCACAACGGATAAACCTTGTTCAATGACACTACGGAACCCTTCACATTGGGTTACCACCAGGAATGAAAAATGTCAAAATCGTTCCAAAACATCACAAACATGGCTTGATACATTTATGGCTGTTCATGTGGTTATTATTGCTGGACGGTTAGCTGTGGAGCATACGGCTTCATGGTTGCTAACGCCACAAACGCTCCGACTTCCTCTATTCTTGCTTTGCATTGAGTATACATGAATTCATTCGGATAAATTGCACATCATTAATATCCCAGCCGCTCATATAGAGCCTTCTTGAGGTCTATCAGCATACCGAGGAAGACGTAGTCGTCCCAATGGATCGAAACCGTCAAGTCTACGCTGATAGGGTGTACCAACCAGAAGTCTTGATCTACGATATTGTTACAGTACGAAATCTCGCTGAACCTTAATATCAACACAACAATAGGATGAAATGATCACACACACATGGCACAACACGGGATAACTACCAATGAAGCCGAGTACAGCTGAGGTAAGATATAGGAGAGAGGTACCCATTGCACTTTTGGGCCGGTTGTCTCATAGGATTTAATTTTAATGGCGGTGGCCGATCTCATGCTCTACCACTGTCATGAACTCGTTGCACAAGGCTGGCAGTGTTAAGGTGGAGCATTCCCGCTCAGCTCCGCATCGGTACTGAGCTGCAGGGAACCCCTGTCATGCCAAGCTGTCCGCATTCGAGATGAGCAGTGAACACCTGGCGAGCCAGGGACCTCGTACATGAGATATTAGCTCTCGAATGCATTGAGGGTCTGGAGCAAGATGGTTGGACTGTCCAATTCTCACGAGTGAATTGAATTCGCTCAAATACCTCTTGTTGCTGCCAAAAGACACGTTGCGCGGCCCAATGAACTCGACACGCGATCCATTCAACCTCCGCAGCAAAGCAACCTTCAAGACACCCTCTGCCTTTAGCATCCTCCAGAACGCCGCCAACAAGACCGCCTCGCAAGCCGTGCAATCGGGCAAGCAGGCAGTTCAGGCCACGAAACAGGCAATTCAGGACTCCGACATGTCCTTCGCCGTCCCGCGCAACGTACCCAATTTCGAGAGTGCGCAACGCAAGTTTGAAGATAATGTGTGGAATAAGCTTTCAGGGAACGAAAAGGGCTTGCCAATGTACAAAGACAAGCCTTCAGGAAAGGTCTACGGATATGGGGGTCCGAGAGGAAGAAGGGGTTTTGTGAGGAGCAAGAGGGCAATGGGGTTGTCAGCGCTGGTGGTACTGGGGCTCTTCTACTGGTTCGGATGGTCGAATGGAGGCACAGGCGTCGGTCTAGCAGAAGATGAGAAGGACAGGGGGGAGAGCCTGGCGTCTAAGGTTGGTGGAAGCGCTACAGGAAAGAAGAGCAAAATCGATTGGGAGAAGCGGAGACAAGCAGTCAAGGATGCCTTCTTATTGAGTTGGAACGCATACGAAGAACACGGCTGGGGCTATGACGAGTACCACCCAGTTTCGAAGAGGGGACGATATATGGCTGAACCCAATGGCCTAGGTTGGATCATCGTGGATGCGCTCGACACGCTCATGATCATGAACCTGACCAAGGAATACAATCACGCCCGCGAATGGATATCCACGACTCTGGACTACAACAAGAAGCAGGATGTCAACACTTTTGAAACGACGATTCGCATGCTTGGTGGTCTGCTGTCGGCACACTATCTACAAGATTTACTTCCTGGCATGAAGCCTTCGAATGCAAATGACGAGGACCTCTTCCTGGAGAAGGCAACGGATCTTGCTGATCGCCTCATGGGTGCGTATGATTCACCTTCAGGTGTGCCTTGGGCCAGCGTCATTCTCAGGGATTCCAAGGGTGAAGCCTCACACGCCGATGGAGGTGCATCTTCTACAGCCGAAGCAACGACTCTCCAACTCGAAATGAAGTACCTTGCTTTCCTGACTGGCGAATCGCAATACTGGACTTCGGCAGAGAAGGTCATGCAAGTCGTTGACAACCTCGGCGCAAAAGACGGCCTGCTTCCGATCTTCATCTACGCAGACAGAGGCACGTTCCGCGGCAACGAGATCCGATGGGGTAGCCGTGGCGACAGTTATTACGAGTACCTTCCTAAGCAATACCTGCAGACGCAGAAACACGAGCCAGTGTACCAGGAAATGTGGAACGAGTCTCTCAAAGGCGCAAAGAAGCATCTTCTTACCTATACAAAGCACAGCCACTTCACCGTGCTAGCAGAACGCCCCAACGGCATAGAAGGAAACCTGCACCCCAAGATGGACCATCTCGTCTGCTTCCTCCCGGGCACCATCGCCCTCGCCGTCACCGAAGGCGCCAGCCTCGCGGAAGCGCGCAAGCTACCCACATGGGGCCAAGAGCAAGAAGAAGACATGACGCTCGCCCGCGAACTCACAAAAACTTGCATGGGCATGTACAAAGTCACGGCCACAGGTCTCGCCCCCGAAATCGCCCACTTTGTCCTCGACGACCCGCCCAAGATGTACCGCACCGAGATCCTCGCCTCCAAATCCGAGCTCGACACTAGCGTGCCCGACGCCGAGGGGTGGAAGGGCGACTTCGATATCAAGCCGGCGGATACGCACAACCTGCAGCGTCCGGAGACTGTCGAGTCGCTGCTGTACATGTGGCGCATCACGGGCGACGAAATCTATCGCGAGTGGGGCTGGGAGATGTTCGAGAGCTTCGTCAAGCACACGATTGTACCCGAGAATGGAGGCTTTTCCAGCGTCGGTGACGTGACGAGAGTGCCGCCGCCAACGAGGGACAACATGGAGAGCTTCTGGCTGGTAGGTTTCCCTTTTCTTTTCCTCGCACCCTTCTCCTTGCTTTCCCTTTTTTTTCCCCAAAAGTGCAAAAAAAGACAAACGCTGACGTGGGGAATAGGCCGAGACGCTCAAATACTTGTTCCTCCTCTTCTCCCCCAACGACCTCTTGCCCCTCGATCAAATCGTCTTCAACACTGAAGCTCATCCTTTTCCCCGCTTCGATCCCACCAGAAAGCGCTTCAAGACGGGTTGGACGCGTATACCGAGGGATGAAAAGGGGGATCTCAAGCCGCCAAAGGCGGATGAGAAGAAGACTTTGTAGCGTGGATATCGGAACGCTGTGGTTGTTGTTGTTGTTGTTGTTGTTTTTGCTCGGGTGCCCGCTTGGATGTGCATCAGTGGGCGTTCTGGCTTGTAGCATTTACACACGTGTAGGAATGCTTGTTGACTGCGGATTCTTTGGTACCGTAGTTTTTGCGTATCAATACCATTCTAACCCTACACTCATCTTCACTGTGTCTGGCGTTGAGGTGATGTTGCATGTAAAGTTCGAAAAAGAAAAGAGGGCTCCCATTTCATATGCTATATACATGTATATAGATGTGGTTTAAATCTACCACGAACGCCTGTACCAACACTCCTCCACACATATTACCATGTCGTGTATAAACTCATAAATCGTGACTCATATCTTTCTTTAGGATACGCACCGACCGGCTCGTGGGTGCTAAATGTTCCTGCCAATATGGTTGAAACTGCAGAGAGCTCGATAGATGAAGCCGTCTCTCCGGCAAATTACTGAGACGTGCCCAAGCCAGTAGGGTGTCAACAGGGCATGGATACAGATAGCGGTATGATGCATGTCGTGCGTGCGCCTTTTGTTTGTTTCCCGATAAAATTGAGGTCGCTCCTAACGCTCCTGGGATCTTGATTGCGATTGCTCTTGCTCTTCACCAATGCGTGGTGGACTCTTGGAGTTTGACGACGAATTCCTAAAAGGCGAGTGGCTACCTCTGGATAATTGAAACATTAGCTTCTCGGTCTCAACGCTCCTTGGGCCTTATTGAAACTTACGAGCGTCTCCGCTTCCCCTCGTCTCTCCTCTCCTCAATTACCTTGAGCATCGTCTTCCGCCCATCCTTGGCGTTGATATGGGCGTCCCGCATACTCATGCTTACTTTGGTGCTCGCATCCGCTCTAAGCAGCCTCTTCAGCAACAAGTGGCGCATGAGAACACAAACAAAGACTCCGCAATCACTTCCATTCTCCTGCTGGGGACTGTCTCCCATGGGTATAAATCTCAGTCTCTTTCCAAGCAATTGCTCCAGCTTCATGGTCGTGCTCCGTGCCTCCCGCTCGTTTGCCTGGCTCATCGAATCGTAGTGGAAGGAGACGCCATCGATGATTGACACTAGCAGTAGAGACCAATGGGACCCGCCTTCTGCCTGCGTGACATCCACGTTGTCGTTTATGGGTAGGAAGACATGTGTTGTGCGGCTGAAATTTGGTAAGGCTTCCTTGAGGGCGAGGGGCTCTGCGGCTTGCATGAGCATGTAGGACATGGAGGGGCGTAGGAGGACGATGGAGGCTTTGGGGTAGTTGATAAGCTCTTCGCGTTCGAGGTATTCCTGCCAAAAGGCGATTGCCTACATGGGTTTAGTCACAGCAGCAGTTTAGACGGTTGAAGTGTATGCACACATTGTCGGTGAGCCAGTCATTGGTCTTGATACTATCAAGATCCGCTCGTGTCACTACGTCTGTCAGTATTGCTGCTGTCTTGGTCGCTCTGTGCGCAAGTCAAGGAACAGATGACGCACACACCCCTCACGTCGTAGTCTGTGTACGTTCAGTCAGTTGTCGCACTCTGTGCCATTGCGATGACCATGACTCACATGAAAGATAGGCCTCATCCGGGCTGGGATCTCCCAAACGCCGCCTTGCCTTGTCTTTGATTCTTGAGAAGGAGCCGTGCATGTTGGCACGCGCTGCCGCCGTGGTTTGTAGAGGAGGTGTGGTGTGGTTTGGTGTGGTGCGATCGCGGTGGGTACCCTTTGCAAGGCTGCAGACGACAGGGACGATATTATAACAACAAACCAGGCCTCTGGGAAATACGGTAGGTGGAAATGCCAGATGCCTGTCTCGTTGGGGCCAAGGCCGACCAAAAGATGCCGAAACCTTCATGCGGGCAATATGCAGGGATGACGTATACGCCTGGCCAGATTTGCTGGGTGGGGCATCCCTGCTTGTCGCGGGAGACGTTTTATTGTAAACTCTGCAATATAAGTATAGTTGTACGTATGCCTACCCCTGTTTAAACACTATAACGGCGTTTGAGTGTTTTGCGGTGTGAATTGGCGTGATGTTCATGCTCACACCCGGCCAGCTGGCTTGGTCCTATAAATGGGTTGTGGCCCAGCCATCTATTCATGCAGAACATAGTAGAACAAGATGGCTCGAGTCGGACATATACAAGTGCCTTTTTATGCATCGATTCTTTATCTACATGTACATTCGTGATTACCGTCTCCTCCAGGATAGCTGGTAAGAAGTTGCTTTCTTGAGATGACGAGCACTGGACTTGTGTACGCATCATTCGAGCAAAGCCAGGTGAATACTCTTACGGCAGCTGTCCAACAGTCTCGGCGCCGCTTGCCTGGTCCTGCTTTCCAAACTGCTCTGGCCTTTCGACCTTGTATAGCCAGTTCTTGTTGTCTTCGATCTTGCCCTGCTGGATTCCCTTGAGGGTTGTGAGAAGCTTCTTGCATACTGGGCCCGGCTCTTGCTGGGCTTCTGCATATGTGAACTTTTCACCCTTGGATTGCATAATGATAGATTTGATGGGAACTAGAGCTGCGGCCGTTCCGGCAGCTAGAACTTCATCGAAAGTGCTCAACTCGTCGTAGGCAATCTGATGTCGTCAGCACAGTCCAAACCCTAATGGCTTGTATACCTTACCTCGCGTGACTCGGCTTCCCACCCGAAAGACTCAGCAATCCTCAAAACACTATCTCCAGTGACACTCTGGATAACATTTTTGCTGCTGGAGGCGACAAGCTTGACTTTGTCGCCATCCTTCTTTACTCCAATGAAGGCTGATGTGGAGAACTCGTCGACTACGCTCCTGGTCTTGCTATCCAAGTGGAGAGTGATGCCGTAGCCAGCTTTGTATGCCTTCTCGCTATGTCTCAATACTGGAGCGTAGTTTCCGCCGATCTTTGCTGAACCGGTACCTTCCGGAGCAGCACGGTCGAAGTCTTCAAGAATGACAGCGTCCACGGGGTTGGATCCATGGTAGACGCCGGTTGGGACACAATAGACAACAAAAGTGTATTCTTGTGGAGGGTTCAGACCGAGCTGCGCAGAGCTTCCGAAGACCAATGGTCGGATGTACATGGCTGCACCCGTCTCATGGGGTGGTACATAGGCTGCATTCATGCCTACAGCCATGCTGCAGCAAGCAAGGAAGTGGTCTGTCGGCACCTCTGGGATCGAGACGAATGAAGCAGAGTGCTGCATACGCTCGGCATTCTTGTTTGGCCTGAAGATGTTGATAGTGTTGTTTGGCGCCCGGAATGCCTTCATTCCCTCGTAGCACTGCATGCCGTAGTTCAGACCAGGTGCCATACCGTGGATACGTAGGTATGGGTCTTCAACAAAAACCGGAGGCGTCCATTTTCCAGTCTCGACAGAGTAATGTGATTCGACATGGCCAGCAACTTTACATACATTAGGTTACGACTCAATAACTGTGTTGTTTGGTGTCGGAAATGTGCTGCACAAGACGAAATGGTAGGCATACGGCAGCTGTTAAAGGAGGAGTGCCTTCTCTTGTATGATACGCTGATGCCATCAAGTATGCACGATCGTGAGTAATACTGAACGGAACATGGTCATACCTTCTCGGATCTTGAAGCCTACGTTGCTCCAATCTAGAACACAGTCAGCAAAAAAAAATCAAAACATGTGTGTCAGGAGATAGGAGTCAACGCACCGATGGTATCAACCGGTGGTGGAGGAAATTCGGACATGATTGCTATAGACTCAGTGTAGTGTGGGTGCTGGTGATGGGGTATGAATTATATTATGCAAGATGGAATGGGGCTCGGAAAGTTTTAGTTGTTTCCGGAGGGTCAAGGAGGTCAGCTAGTCGGAGAGCGATATCGGTGGCCCACAACCGCCGATACCCTGAATCAGCCGCTACAATATGTCAAAGGGTGCTGATGTCCATCCTGGTGTTTCTCTTTGGAGTCATTATTAATTTTGCTTTTCGGCTGTGCTGCGCCGCGCTGTATCTCGCCTCTGTACCTGCAGACTTGCCCGCATGGTGGAACCACCCAGGCGTGACGTGCCGGGTGTGTCGTTTCTTGGCGTAATCTGAGGCATCGAGGATGTGATTGTCTGTAACTGCACCAATACACTTTTAAACACACCATGGGTTACCACTTTTCCTCTTGAACAATCTCTTCTTCGTATTCTCGTATCTCTTTCGTATCTTTTCCGTCATGTTTCGCGTGGCCGGTCTCCGCGCGCGGTTCGCAGTCCTCACCATACTCGTCATGGCCATCTGTTCATTCTTACTCCTGGGCCCCTACAAAGTAACTCCAGGCCACCTTACGTTGACGACACCCGGGATAGATCTGGGCCACACTAGCCAAAACCTGCTTACAGGACACGCAATCGCGCCAAAGCTGGGAAACGCGACGGCAAAGTATGTTGGTCATGCCTGGACACGGAAACGTACACGTATCGCAAGAGCTGAGCTGACGCGCAATATCCAGAGCAGAACTTGGTCGCGCAGCCTGGAAAGTCCTTCACACAACCTTTTCCCGCTTCCCCGAGAAGCCTACAGAGGAGGAGAAAGAGGCGTTACGGTCATATGTCCACCTGTTCCAACGCCTGTACCCATGGTATGTCTTAGACAATGCAGGGGATGTGCGGCTCGAGTCACGCGCCAGCTAACTGTCGGTGTAGTGGAGAATGCGCAGAGCACTTTGGACAAGTGCTCGCCAAATACCCACCCCAGGTGTCATCCCGGACAGCGGCAGCCATGTGGGGCTGCTATGTACACAACATTGTCAATAAAAGGCTGAAGAAGGCGGAATTTAACTGCGAAGACATAGGCGACGCATACGATTGCGGTACGTAGATTTCCCAATGTCTACAGGTTACTTGCGGCGTACTAATATGCCTGACAGGATGCGCAGAAGAATGATTGTGCGTTGGCACAGCGGTAGGGACGTCCTGGTGACATACATAGATCAACAAAGGACAAGGGAGAAAGGAAGACTCGGGCAAGTCATGAGTCCCGCAAGACGTGCATGGCGAATGAGACTGGGGGGGGTATGCGTGTCACCGTCGAATATCTACAGTGCATAGATACAAGACAAGCGCCATGGCAGTCTGCATGCATGCAGGGACTGGGGAGAGGGCATGCTGCTTCTTGACAAGCAGCGTGAGTGCAATGTCCGAAGGGGGTGCATGGCGTCTCTGGACCTACTAGTTGCAACAAAGTGCGCGGGTACCTCACTGTGCGGCAGGCGGCAGCAAGGGAGGTGGGAGAGACAGGCCAATAGGCCAGGTGGTGGTTGACGTAGTTGCTTCCACGCCCCCGGCCGATCACATAGGCCTGTCAGCGGGGTTGGAGGCGGTAGTGTCTTAGGTGGGCTGTCGTGGTGGTGTGTATAGCTGGACTCGAGATTGGCCTAAGCAGAGTGCAGCGAATGGCTGTGCGAGCGATTGGCCTTATGACTGGAGCAGCCCTGTCGCTATACAGCCACGCAGACATGGCTTGCGCAACACGGTGACGGTCTTATCAGCGGGCAAGGACAAGTGGTGTCGAGCAAGTCAATCTACACGCAACAGCAGTATGTGCCTCTGTGCGTACCCCTCAGTGCCTCGTTCCTTGGGCCGCTCTCGTGCGTCATGGCCGTTGGCGGCGGGGCTGCGGCTGGACGAACCATAGCCATGGCAGACGATGGCGAGGAGACGGGGAAGACGCAGACGGACAGAGACGGCCCACCCGCTCCCCAGGCGCGTGGCTTGCGGTGGCAAGGCCGATGCAGGCGCTAACCGGGCGGCAGGGCGGCAGGGCGGCATGCAAAGATGCAGATTGAGATGCAGATGCGCGGTCGCATGATTGTATTTTGGGATGGGCATGGTCGCAAGGGCGCGCTTTGCAAGGGGCCCTGTTCCCGAAGCAACCTAGCGCATGGCAGCTTTTGTGGTATCCAAAACATCTGAAACCTTCCTTGGGTCAGCACCGAGGTGTGATAACGACGCCGCGCCCCCTCGTTAGCACACCGACTCTTCCATCTGCTCCTCCCCTGCGCTGCCGCTGCCAGCTGTTAGCTGTTCACCGCCTCTTGTCTGTCTGTCTGTCTGTCCTGTCGAAACAACGCCCGTCCTGCCATCATGGTCTCCTTCTCCTGCGAGGTACATACTGCTTGCCTGCCCTTGCCTGTCCACCACCGTGTCCCCTCAATTGGCACCCCTCCCCTAGACACCTAGACACGCATTGGAAGCTGACTCTGCCGCTCTAGGGCTGTGGAGACGTTCTCACAAAGAAGAAGCTCGATGGCCATCGCAACCAATGCTATGGCGCTACCTTTACCTGCCTCGATTGCATGGTCCACTTTCCTGGCACCTCGTACAAGTCCCACACTGTATGCAATGCGCCAGCTCTCCGTTTCTCTGTGCGCCTTGCAACTGACTGACGCGACCTAGTCCTGCATAACCGAAGACCAAAAGTACCAAGGAAAACTCTACAAGGAGAAGAAAAAAGGTCCGCCCCAGAAGAGGGACAGTGCATATTACGACAACTCGCAAGCCCTCACCCCGCACAGCGCATACGCCGAAGATGCCCCCGCCCAAGACAACGCCCTGGCTGTCGTCGATGCCCCGCCGCGCGCGCCGACTCCTCCTCCAGCGGCGCATTCCCTAGGCTACCACGAGCAAGCGGCCATTGAGGCTCCGAACGTCTTCGACTTCCTCGACCCATCCTCGACGCCCATTGCTCCGCGAGTGGCGGCGCCCATCAATGAATCGCGCATGCTCGAAGACAGGCAGCCGCCTGCGTGCCAGGACCAGTACATGCCTACAATTGACGACGTCATGAAGTTTCAAGTGGCGGATGACGATGAAACCTTTGCGCAAAATGGCTTTTCGGCCAATCAGATTCGCCCCTCGCGAGAGCAACACGATTCGTATACCACGCCTGCTCCCAAGGCGAAGCACTCGAGAACCAAGTCGCGCGACACCGACGTTGAGACGACAAGCAAGAAGACGGATCGCAAGCGCAAGCGCAACTCTCCCACCCAGCTTGACCTGTCGCTGGTTAGAGCTCAAGCTGAAAAGGATAGCATGATGGCCGATGCGCCTGCGACGCTCCACTCTGGCCTGACTGGAGGGCTGAGCCGATTGCTGGCTCGACCAGAATTCCCGCCGTCGCCAGACGACTCTGGTGACTATGCCAACTCGCCCTTGAGTCCCATGAAACGCGCCAAGCAGGGCAATTCATCGGCGTTTATGCGCGCACAGCGAGAGTACGAGGAAGAGCAGCAAAAGCAGCAAAAGCAGTCCAAGTCCGACACCAAGGCACGCGAGCAGGCAGAGAAGAAGGAAAAGAAGGAAAAGAAGGAAAAGAAGGACAAAAAGGACAAGAAGGACAAGGACCGTGGGCGCGAACGTGACCGAAAGGAGCGCAAGTCGAATGGCACGTTGGTCAAGATTCGATCCAAGAAGAAGCGGGAAGACTCGACAAAGGAAGTGCGCCGCATCTGTCGCAGGCAGTACTCTTCCTCGGTCTCGCCAGCGCCGCGAGACGATAAAGTCATCAAAGCCATTGAGTACCACCGGTCGGCGTCTGACTCTCCAGAGCCCAATGGCGAAGGGCAGCTGATTGTGCGCCCCAGCGGAGATGTCGCGCCTTTCTCACCCGACCTCCACTCTCGCGCTGGACTATTCATGTCCTTCATCACAAAGGGACCAGATTCCGAGCGCGGCATGAGCATCAACAAAGCTCTGAAGCGATACCACCGTGAGCGCCACGAGCACTCTGACCGTGTGCCGTCCAAGGCTGAAGACGAGAAAGAGCTCTGGAAGGATCTGCGCCTCAGGAAGAACGACCGGGGCGAGATTGTTCTCTTCTTTGCCCCGGGCGAGGCTGCCTGACTAGACGGGGACCTCGACATCATCATGCGCATGTGGGCGTGGTCATGTTCTGATCCAACGCCTTGTCAAGGCTCTGACGACATGGTTGATGTTTGAAAGCCGACGGTGGAAGAAAAAAAAGATTTTTTGGGGGGCCACGGAGGGGTGGCCATTTTCCCTTGACACTTTTCCTCCTTCTACGATGATACCCGGCCTCCAGGTCATTAGCGATTTGGGTGGGCTTGGTGCATTATGTGTTATGTTTTACGTTCATATCCATGTGTTGTTCTTGTTTTTTCTTTTACTCGTTTTGTTTTGGATAGCATTCTCCTACCATGTACTTGTTCTTACGGCCATGCCTCGTTCGTCTTTTTTTTTTGGTTTGGTTTGGTATTCTTTGGCCAAAACATCTGCCCTAATACTCCACGGGCTGCGCCCGCTCCGCATTGTCGACGTTGGGTTCGCTGGAAATAAATTGTTTCCGTGTTCATGCATGAACAGATGCCGCACGTGACTTGGCTGATGAAGACGGGTTGCAAGTGAAGGTTGCAGGATGCGTCGCCGCGTATACGAGAGCAGAATGAGGCTCCCTAGCTGCTTTTCAAACGTCTGTCTCATCTAGGGCAGGGACAAGATGCCGTGGTTGTAGCATGTCATGTTGGGACGGCCAGGCGGGCATTCTGTCAGGCAGTTTTCTGCTTGGCCATGTGGAGGGTGACGGCGTGCTGGTAACGAAGGTCCACCCTTTTACTCGATGCAGCCTAGCGACTCGCTTTCCCTTGCTTTGCCGCTCCTCTTACACCAAACGTTCTTGGACGTGGCAGCACGTTGTGTTCCAGAAAGCGCGTCAGGGCCAGGTACGGTTTGGCCAAGTTTCCCGATGAGCCTTCGCAACCAAGCAGCAGATGGACAGATGTCTTGTTCGGGCTGGGAGTCGGCAAGCGTAGGCCTACGCTCCAGGCCCAGTATCCAAGCCCAGTGATTGATAGGGCAACCGCGCCTTGTTCAGCGCCGACAGTGCAATACTCGGTGCGTCGTGGGGGAGACTCAAGCAAGGGCAATCCCATGGTAGAGCTGATGGGGTGCAAATGGACAGCCCCACGGCTGTGCCTTCACAGCCACGACCAGGCGAGGCCTCCCACATGGCCGGCTCGTCCAATGCGGTTCGCCCGAGTGCGGCAGGCGTTGGAAAGTAGCAGACTCGTCCCGCATGGCCTGCATGGCCTGCATGGCCTGCATGGCCTGCAGCTCACGTCTCTGGCTGTGGTTTGACGTCGCGGAGAGCGGGGAAGGCTGGCGGGCAGCAGCGTGGCGGGACTACCACAGATGTAGTTGACCGGCGCGCATACTGCAGACGCGTGCATGGTCAGATGGCACTGCCAGCCAGCACCAAGACACCATGCCTTCGACCCAGCACTCTCCACCACAACAGCCTACGGCCACCTACCCACCCCTTTCACGAATTGACTAATCAACGGCGAGAATGCGACAAGGCCGTAGGCGACTACTCGCCAATTGCCCTGTCCGTCTCTGATGCAAGGCAGCGAGCGTCGCGCGCCCTCAGCCGTGTCGTGAGTTGCCCCAGGCCGCCCGTCGAGATATAACTGCAGCTCCCTTTCGGCCTGGCATACATTGCACACGCCCTGGCCTTGTTTCTGTCCATAGTTGGCATCTAGTCGCTGCGTCTTTCAACCGCCCTTTCGCATGCGACGCCCAGCAGCCGGGTGAAGCTGCAAGGTCTTCATCCCTCTCCCACCCGGCCACGCCTTCCACACTCAACCAGCCTACCCCACAACCGCGTCACCGCACCTTGACCTAGGCATGTCCCATGCTCAGCACCGCAACTCGCCCACCGAGGGCTGGCAAGACCTCATTTCCTGGAACGGAGAATTGTACGACCCCTTCTTCCAGGGCGAGACCAACTACACCCAAGCACAAGGCGGAAGCTTCAGTGCAGACTCTCAATTATCAGGAAGCTACACATCGGAGCCGCCGTATTTGGTCTCAACTGCCCCATCCATCACCGATTTGCCACCTTCGCTCGACTGCCACCCAGTCTCCGCCTCGCCCTCAGTTCCTGATGGGCAATCTTCTCTTACCTATGCCTTCACTACCTCGCCTCCTTTGGGCAAGGCGACTACTTTCCCCTTGGCTGTATCTCAGGAAGGCCGAATCTATGCACCATTCGGCGCGTCCGACAATGCACTCGTGTCCCCATTGGCAGACATTGCAGAATCAATGATTCTGGATACACGCTTTGACCGCATCCCAGAGACCATCTCATCGCCAACAGGCTCTCAGCAAAGTGCAGCCGGGACACTCTTCAATCCTCATGTCACAGGCTCATCCCACTCCTTCAGTGGCTTGGACATGAGGGCATCTAGAGCATTCTCGACCTGGCATGCTTGGTCAGCTCAACCACGCATTATCGAACCCATTCCTGAGGATCATGGTGGGCGAACAGAGGCCATGCCGATTCCTATTCCACAATCGCTGTCGCACAGTTATAGTATACCCTCCCCGTCGTACCCGTCATATTCACCGTATCCGAGATCTGATGGGGGATTTGAGCTGCATAGTCACAGTAGCGCCATAGCGATCCCGGACGCCGCTCGGAGACCCGTAAGTTACAATCATCGCACCAGCAACTCAGCGTCTGTACGTAGAGTATCTACAACTCCGTCTCTATCCCCTGCAGCTTCACGTCATCCGCGCGCAATTGCTCTGTCCAAAAGTGCTTCGCTTTCTCGGCGCAAAAGCTCTACACCATCGCCCACATCCGACTCTTACGGCTGGGTAGCATACCAGCCCAATCCACTGACGAACAAGCTATCGCCCATAACCACTGATGGCGTGTCTGGAAGAGCACAAAAAGGGAGAAAGAAGGCTCTCACCCCAGAGCAACGACGTGATGCAGCATTGATGCGCATTGTCCGTGCGTGTTCAAACTGCCAGAAGCGTAAAGAAAAATGTGATCCGGGCATGCCGTGCAAAGCCTGTCTAGAATACTACAAAGGAGATCTGGTCAATCACCCCTGCCGTGGTCATACGCTCAGTGATTTATCGGGAGCATTTCTTTCCGACCGCCTAGGATGGCATCCGACTGCTCGAAGCCTAGAGTCATTTATCCCTACACGGCACTTTGACATCCTCGGGGATAGTACCTACACCGTTCCGATTAGCTTTGGGTTTGGCCCGGCGTTTCCGGTCTCTGTGAATGCCATTGAGGTTGACGACCACCCATTGATACACGACCACATTGTGTACTCGTGGCCACCCGAGCCGTTCTCGGGACCGCCCCACCGGCATGCTGTCCTTCCAGCTGTCCTGTGTGCAGATGCACAAGCAAGTCTCCTGGAGACACTAGACTCCCATATATCCTTGCTTGTAACGCAGCACTTCCACAATTTCCCGCTATACTGCTCGCCACTGAGGGTCCTGCGCGAGGTATGCATCTTCTCCAACTCTCTTTCGAAAAGCACTTTGCATCATCGGGTGCTGCACGACGCACTCAAGCTTCTTGTTCTCGTTCATGTGGGTGGCGACATCACACTGCCGTCGCGATCCGAGAGCTGGGTCCTGGCACAGCTCATCAACAGTACGATGAGCATAGCCGAGGATCTCATCCCAACGCCATGCTTCATCCGGTCACAGTTTGGTGCGGTTATGCCGAATCTTGCTCATGGCCTGATGAAGAGAGTGCTTTCGTCTCTGGAGCAATTTCTATTGAACAAGGACTGCGACGAATGGCCTATTGCCCTTGCCGTCCTCATCACTGTTCTCATGACGATCGAATCGGTCCACTACCACGCCGCCAAGCTCCCTTACCATAACTTCTATGACGAAACAAACGCAGCCATTGCAGAAGAAGATCTAGCAGTGAACGAGCAAGGGGTCAGCGAGCTTCTGGATTTCTACAAGGCATGCTTTTCGGGCTGTCACGCTAGGCTCAGGTTGGATTGGGAGGGCGAATCTTCACAGCCCCATACCCCTGCGGACAAGTTCATTGCAGGCCTGCAGGCGGCCATCAGACAGGCCAATGATGAGGGGTATCTTGCGCAGAAGTCAAAGGCCACAAGAGGAGATGAGGATATGGGCTACTTCTTCGACAGGCTGGTGGTTCGCCTGATGAAACAATGAGACGAAGCTCCCTGTTGTCATTGACCGGGCACCGGGAGCGACTCCTTTCCGATCAGACCATGGTATCATTTTCTCTTGTTAGCAGTTAACATTCATGAGGCTGTCATGTACTCTTCTCCTTTTCCTTCTTCTTATACCCCTCTTATAAAACACTGTTTATTCTTAGTTTTGCTACGAT
>JALPSE010000162.1:16331-53841 GCA_030558545.1 Bipolaris gigantea | reverse complement strand
CCCCCCTATCACGCCTCCTACATCCCTCACATCGACATTCCATCTCGCTCGCCGCCTCAGCTCTCCTTGCCCTACATCTCGCCAAGCGCCTCGTAACCACGCCCGAAGCACCGCGTCCCAGCTCCGCCGTCTTAGCGTGCGAAGAAGCGTCAGAAGCGTGCTCCCCCTCGACAATTCCAACGGTAGCATCCGTGCCGTGCAGACGCTGCATGTCAGACGCATACACGGCGCCCGGCGCCCGGCACGACACCGCGGTCCAGACTGGCTGTGATACGGGCGGTGGGTAGGGCGTCGAGATGGGGTGTCCGGGTGGGGACCTTGTGAGATGTAGTATGTGAGGAGTGCGAGGGCGAGGAGTTGGAGGAGGAGTAGAAGGGAGACGAGGGAGGTGCTAGGGGCTGGTATGAAGGTTCCGGGGGAGGAATGTAGGGGGCGCCCGGTTGTGCCTGAGGTTTTGAGGGCGGGTTGAGTTAGGAGGGCGCGGTTGGCGTGGGAGCCTTTTCTTTTGCTGGGGTTAGAATGAGGGGTGGGAAGAGGGAAGGGAAGACGTACATGGTTGCGGAGAGGTAGCGTTCCGTGGCTGTTGTGTCTGGAAAAAAGGAATGTTGTGAAGTTTTGCATTATCTGTAGGAGACGCGCAGTGTCGTCTGCTTGGGAGATGCATGTGGCGGCGTAGTCGCGGTAGCTGCGGAATGTGGAGAAGGGGAGGCGGTTGAGGCGACAGATCTGGTCGAGGAGGAGAGGCGCGGTGGCGTTTGTGGAGGCGTTGGCGGATGCGGAGAGGGAGGTTTCGCCGAATAATGCGATGGCTGAGGTCATTAGGGGGCCGGATATTGCCGTGTTTATGTCCTTGAAGGTAGGGCCGACGGGCCAGCTTGATGGCGTAGATTCGGGCGCTGGCATGAAATGGGGTCAGTTGGCAGATATCCATGTCTTGTATGTGTGCTACATCACTTACCAGCCCGGAATATCCGTCAACCTATCCTCTTCTGACGGTCGGCGCCACCGTCCCTCGAAACTACTCAGTACATTCCCATTTTTATCTACCTCCACCCTGTTGCCGTCTCTCCAGAGATCGGAGCGGTAATCGTTGTACTGTGCACTATCTGCAAACGGATCTGGCTCAATCCAACGCTTCAACAGGGGACCGTATACGTAGTTGTTGCGGTAGTTGCCGAGCTCGAAATAGCCTCGCGTAGTCTTGACAGTGCAATGTTGCGTGTAGCTCACTGGTACATCATTCTTATCTGTTGTATTGACGTCCACGAATATACATATCTTCAGCAATGTCCTGCCCGTCGCGAGAGAGCTGCCACGGAAACTTTCCACGCCGACCTGGGACACAGATATTCGCTCCAAATAGACCAGAGGAAGTGAAACCGGAAGTAAAGGGGCTCCCACCCGTGCAAGTTGCAGGAAACGAAGATTGCTCGATTTCAGTACATCGGACTGTTGAGTTGAATCGCATGGCGCGGTGTCGGAGAATACCGGTCGTTGTACGGTTAGGAAAAGTAGCAACGAAGAAACCAAGATCTGGCTGTGCCCAAGGCCCCAGTTGCTTCAACTGAGGCACATCCCGCAGCCGAAAAGGAGCCGCATTCTGTAGATCTGGCCAAAGACTCGTGGGAACCTCACTGAAGGAGAGAGAAGCCAGTGAATTCTCGACTTGTTGCACAACTACACCTTCAGGTATGGTAGACATGTCTGGCTCTGAGTCCACCCCCAAGAGTGTGTATCTTCCCCCGCAGAAAGGCCCGTTCTGAGAACTTACAGGATTGTCTTCCGTAGTCATGACCAATATTTGCCCTGCAGATACGAAACCTTCTCGGATAGGCTGTTGGATACCGCATATTAAAAGGAACAACCCAGCGAGCCACCGGAACCCGCTATCAGACCCGGTCTGTCGGGTATGACCTCCATTTGCCGTTTTATTACTCTTCCATGGTGGCCAGGCTTCGCAGAGAATGTTGATATTCGACCATCCGCGGTCTGCTAGCGCAAAAACCTGGGATACGCTGACCGTTTGGTTCCTCCGCCGCCTTTGCGTGTAGACGACTGCAGCTTGAGCAATCAAAGCTGAGATCAGGGGGATCGTGACGGTGCTGGCGAAGGAGTTGAGTACTGCAAGGGCATTTACAATGCGTCGCTGTGTTGAGATGTTACTTTTTGTGAATTCGGTTTGGATGTACGACGGCAGGCCCACTGGGTGGTAGGCGAGTACGCATTTTAGTACCCAAGGCACGACAAGTATGGGAATGGAGAATGCGATGATCCCAAGCGCACAATGCCTGTAGCGTAGTATTGGTGTATCTTGGGCGTGCGTTTTAGGGGAGGCGTGTGGTTTAAGGGGGCCGCCAATTCTTCTCGGTATCAACGTATGCTGCGATTCGGTTTGTTCATCAATCACACATGGTGTTTTTTCCGCTCCATTGTGGAAGTGTGACATGTCGAAAATTGATACCCCAACAAACCAAGGGAATTCTGGACATAACGAAACCCAGCATTCTGATCGCCGACAGAAATACCAAGTTCATTCCACAATGGCTACGCCTCCTTTGAAGAGGCCGGGGTCGTCGCTCTGGGGGCCTGAATAAGGCCGTCCCCACACTATTGATATTCGAGGGTAAAGCAAGCAAGCAGGCAGGCGACACATCTGACACCCATCCGTAAGCGCCTCTCAACTCTCTATCCTGGAGACACGATTGAAGATGACAAGATTCAGACTGGGGTTTGCTACAATATTCCGAACGTGCAAAGCAGCTCAATTCGCTTTCGGACCTTTTTGTATCGACATAACGGCGGTGTAGAGAACGGCTTTGTGTAGATCTGCATCTAAAAAAAATTATTGTTGGACACAGAATCTAGCCACACCGTTTTCGGCTGCGGCCGTTAGAGCTCGTGCGGAAGGCGGTGCTTTTGTGTACTGGTTATTATTGTAGATGTCTTCCTTGGCAGATCGCCTTAGATCCTTTAATGTCCGCCGACTACTAGGGTTACGGGAGGACGGTGCATCTCAAACGGAGAGATTTTGCGACCTAAGAAGAGTATGCTGGTCACCGCGCAAGGCAAGCTGGTTCGAGTCAGCGCATTCCTTGATATGTCCACGTTTAAGCCAAGCTTCTTGACTTCGCTATGATCACTCTCTCGCACTAACTCAAGATAGTGAAATGACTACAAAGTAAATCTATTCGGCTTATCTGCCATAAAGAGAGAAAAGAAATTTGCTTGGCTAAACGTACACTATATTTTACCTACCGCCAGATCTTCAGTGATATACAAACCCTACTGGGTCGGGAAAGGAAAAAGAAAAGGAGTGCGAGAAAGGAAATTGATTGTTTCGACAAGAATGGAAGAACGCTAGACAAAAACGTTGAGATAAGTATACATCCGTACTCCGCAAAACCAAAAAAGCCCATATTTAATCTTCAATGATACTGAGCAGAGAATCGAATACATCGTCCTCGTCCTCGTCCCCATCATCTTGCTGCTGTTGTGCATGATCCTCGGCATCTTCTTCCGACTGCGCATCGCTGTCGTCGTCATTTTCACTGCCAAAGCCACTGTCGTCCCCTGAGAAACTTGCGCCCTCCTGGGCACTAATGGCGGCGCCGGCAACAGAGCTCGTAACACTCTCGCCATCAGTGACACCGTGCCAGCTCTGCTCGCCGTCATCGTCGTTGTACGCGTTGTCGTCATCGTCTGGCTCCGTGTCACCACCGTTGTTGTAGGCACCGTAGCCAGGACCGCCCGTAAAAGGCCCCGAGTGAGGAGTCGCATAAGCAAATGGAGTCGATTTACCAGTCATAGCAACCGAGCGTTGACTTGGTCTGCTTGCGATGTCGGAGTAGGATCGTGGCAATGGAGGTTGCGAAGAGTAAAACGGTGAAGGCGGTTCACGCGAACGCCGAGGGGTGGTAGTCCATATTGGAACTTGGGGCTCTTTTCGAACATCCTCTTGTGGCCTTGGTGATGCGGACTCTGTTACGCGACGTCTCTTGAGCCTCGACATCAGGCTGGGTGTGCGTGATACCGTTTGTGGAGCAGACGACTGCTTTATTGGAGACCCATTGTAGCGACGCTTGGCCGAGCCGTGGGGAAATGTATCCATGGTCGAAGCTGACACTGTGCGATTGCGATGGGATGATGGGCGTCGCGGATGATTCTCGCTCAATGGAGAGATTGGTTGCGTCTGCTTTTTCAAGATGGAGCTTGGTGTGATTGACCGTCGCCATTGTCGGCCTGCAGGTCGCGCAGACAGTTGGACAGATTGGTTGCTACCGAATGAAGAATGCATACTAGCAGGCGCAGCATCGTACGCTTCGACAAATTGCCAGCATGTTTCCTTGGCATCCGCTTCAGGGACGTGTGGTTGGCAGTCTCCATCATTGCCGTCCGTTTGCGAATTTTCTTCGGGCTGATAGCGAGGCAATTGTCGGAGTTCTGGCCATGACTGTTCCATGACAACAAACTCGTTTCGATCAACCTGCTGGGTATAGGCTTCGCGATGAGTAACATATAGCCTCTTCTTTCCTCCAGACACTCGCATCATGACACCAGATGCGAGGAACTGAGCTGTCCAGAACGCCGAGCTTGACATTTCGGCGGGTGTGAGGAAACGAAGTCGCGATTCCCTAAGCACTTTTCGCAGTGGTATGTACGATGCCCGAAGACCCGGATAAGCAGCAATCATGGGGTTCTCATCGCTGTCATCGTACTGTAAATGATCAAACACGTCACTGAAAGCATTCGACAGCGTTTCCTGGACGTCTTTGGCACTGGCACCCCTCAGTGTAATGTCTCGCACGAAACCACGGCTCTGGAGTCGCTTGTAGACTAGGTTATTGCTTCCACAGGCTTTGGGGAACAGCCACTCGTCGGTGGATCCCGAGGCCCAATTGGTAATGTCTTGACTGCTCCATCCACTTTCGTGTTGGTTGAGCACGGGATTACTGCCCACCATCGGAGCGCCCGGATAAGGACTTGAGTCTGTGTCTCGCCTACGCATTTCTAGAATCGGCGTGCCCATGCTAGTCCTGGATGGCCGGGCTTGAGTCCATTCTTCAGAGCTCTGAGTTGTGGTTTTGTCAACGTCATGCATTGGGTCGTCCTGTGAGAACCAGATGCCTCGCAAATCAGGCCCCCATGGCAGCAGTACTACTTCAATATCCCAAGGAGCCAGAGATGTGGGAGGTGCTGCAGCTTCTAGCACGTCAAGTCTTTGCTTGATGTGATCGAGTTCCATCTCGGTGTCTTTACGATCCATGGCTGCGAGTATTAGAGCCGATGAAGTTGTCGAATTGGCAGAGTGATTTGATCCAAAAGATGTGTTGACATCCTTGATGTGTCTTCGACTGAAAGAACTGATACTACCGTGGTCATCTAAAGCTTGGTGCAATTTTTCATGCTCGTCCACGCGGTGCTCTACATCAATAAGCCTGCCTTCATACATCTCCAGGGTCTGGTTGAAGTCTTCTGGTTGCACATAATTGAAGGAGCCATTCTCTAGCATATCGAGACGACTGCCCAGATCTCGCATAGTGTTAGCTACGTTGGGTATCGAGTTTAGCAAGTTATGCAACGGGGCTAGATAGGACACGAGCTTTTGGAGCCCTTGGGGAGAAGCTGTTTGTAAGAGATTTTGTAGCTGGTCCTGGGGCACTGAAGGAGAGTTTTCCAGCAAAAGCTGAGTGGGCACTGGGGCATTGGTTTGTCGGTCTGGTGAGTTGGCCGCCTGCGGTTGCATGCCTGAAGTCATTCTTGCCAGAGTGTCAATCAGACTCTTTCCTTCTTGCACCGCCCGATCAGCAGCACTCATGTCTGGGGTAGCTCCTGCACTTGGAGTTGCGACTTCTGTAGTGCTTTGCACGTATTCTTCAGGGTTGTACGTGTTTGGGATGGTGTCGCCCGGTATATCAAGTTGTATATTGCGATTGAAAGGAAGGACGTGTTCTATGATAGCGCGTGATGGGCTGTTCGTGTTCGCTCTGGTCAGAGAGTGGTCACGCTCGTTGCGATTTGTTTGTGGGGTTCCAGCGATGTTGATGTCATCTGGTATAGTCGGTGTTGGCGACTGCTGACGGTTAACCTGACACATACTCTCCAAACGCATTGTAGAGAGACCCAGGCCTGCCACTGAGTGATGCGACTGACTCACCCTATGCCTAGTTTTGTTGTTAGCGACTGGACGCTGCTCATGAGATAGCAAGCACACAGAAGGGATTCCAGGGAGACCGCTCGTGCTAGCTTGCGAAGGGGTGTCTTGACTTTGTGCTATGCGACCCGATTCGTGGACCCGTGAAATGTGCAGGAGATGTCGCTGACTGTGAGTTGACTGCGAATTGAAGCGCTCAAGGCGCATGGATTGGGGGCCGTCGGACACAGCCTGGCGCAATGCAGCAGCATGCGCATCGCATCGCCCCCTAGGGAGAGTCTGGCATTGACCATCGCACAGCACGTGAGGTGACGGCAGCGGGGCAGAGATTGAAGGCGCACGCCGTTCAGGCGCACGCGACGCCTTCAGATGGAAGCAGGCATGGTGGCCGCAGACACACCAGGTCGAGCGCTCACTCCCCGAACGATGATCAGTGCTCTCGTCGTGCAAGTTGGCGCTGAGCTTGTCCCAGAACTGGTCACATCCGCATGGTCCTAGACTGGCGTCGCGATAATTGCATGGTCCGTTGGGGAGCGGTCGTCTCGAGGGTGCTGGCGGTAGCGTACGTGGGTCTGCGAACCCGGCCATGGATGCTGATGTCTACGCATCCCGCAGAGGACGCAATTAGTCTAGAATCGAACCATACTCGCTGCGACTATGAGGGGCTGCTGTGCGGTTAGCAGCGACTCGAGAAACATTGGGATGGATGGGTGGGAAAAGCGCATACCGAGGGAGTTTGGACGACTTTCTAGAAAATAGGCGAATGAGGAGGGGGACGCGACGCGGGATATTTATATTAACGGCACGGGTGGAGCCGGCAGGGGAGGGGGACGCACCAAAGGTGGTGGGAGCATGTGGAGGGGAGAGAGAGGCCGTCGACTACTTTTGGGCCGTGACTCTTTGGCATGCACATGCACACATGGACGCACGTAGCAACGGGTAGGGTGGTGGACGGCGCCGCAAACGCTTCCCCGGAGTCTGGATACAACGCGGGACGGCTCCTGAACACTGAGGCTGTGCCTTGATAGGCCCGCCGACGTCTGGGCGACAACACCCTGGCCCGCCGACGTGCATCAAGTCCAATCTCCAGCCCGGGCGACATTGCGAAAAGCAAAAAGACGACTCTGGCCCTGGAATCCAGGCAGAAAAGACCCTCTTCCACCCACTCCTTCAGCTGCGCCCTCTACGCGTCCATTTGTTACGGTGGAGCGGCGGCGGCAGCGGCAGCGGCAGCGATATTCATTCTCACCTTCACGCGCATATGTATGCGCCTCCAAGTGCAAGCCAGGCAGAAATCTTATCCAGAGGGCGGATTGTTGCCAGCGATGCATCCTCACGGCACTGCTGCTGCACCTACAGGGCCCGCATTCGGCAACCCGGATCTGGGCTGAGAAAACAATGCATCCACATCGTTTTGCCATGCACGCGTCTTGCGTATCTTGCATGGGGGACGCGCCAACTGACGCGGCTAGGCGTGTGGCCATGTACCTATACAGTAGCATCTTCATGCAGCCATGATGATCATGTAACACCAGCAGCACTCCTACACAGCTTGCCTGATCCTTTGGGGCAAAAGTGTCTGGTTGAGGTTTAGTTCGATCCGGGAATGGCCGTGACGCGACTTCCCATCGGAGAGCCTCTGTAGGCGCATACAGCACTAGTAAGTGTAGACCGAGTGGGCTTTGCCGTAGAACAAGAATCTTATATATTTCGACTTTGACACTCGGCATCCAAGTATTTCGGGCGTCTGATCTAAGGACATGGATGCCTATCAACCGCGGCAGACAAGTACTACCATTCTTCTCGGATGTAGTGGTAAGAGGAGCTGGTGTATGAGAGAAGAAGAAACCCCCAGTCAGAGCACGCGATGGATTCAAAGATGCCAACATACCTACGCATCCTCCCTCTTTTACGCCAGCCGGAGACCATTCTGCTCGGGCTTGAACCACTCTCTCAGCAGATCCTCCAAGATGCCATTAGCACCCTGCTTGGCCTCCTCACTACTCTTGCCCTGGCACTCAATGTAAAGCTTAATCTTCGGTTCCGTCCCGCTGCCTCGGACGGTAAAGACGGCCCCATCATCTAGTTCGCAGGTGATCATCTGGGCGGTCGAGTCGATAGGCAGATCAGGCTTGTGATGTTCACTCTTTGAGTCATAGCCTAGAGTCAGATCGCGCCAGCGCACAATCCTCCGCGTCCCGATGGTAGTTGGGTATGGACTGCCAAGTGCGCGGATGGCCGTAAACACTGATGTAGTCACCGACGGCGATGGTGACACGAGGTAGGTGTTTGCGTCCTCAAAATAGCCGAGATACTGGTAAAGTTGCTGCAGCTTGGCATAGGGCGTAAGCCCTTCGGATGACCATTGTGACGCGGCTGTGAGGAAAACTGCTGCGGCACTGATCGAGTCCTTGTCGTGCACAGTTTGTGGGATCATGTAGCCCAGAGCTTCTTCAAAGGCATACGCAACGTCGTAGCCCTTGCTCTCGAGCTGTCGCGCTACATTGCCAAGCCACTTGAAGCCAGTCAAGGTCTCTGTGAAGTGGAAGCCTTCCTTTTTGGCGAGGGCAGCAAGCATCCGGGAACTGACTGTGGAAGCTAGCATTGCAAGCTTCTCTCGCGGCTTCGAGGTGGGATAGCGCTCGAAGAGGTAGGAACCAAGCAATATCCCGAGCTGGTTACCCGTGAAGATGTGCCATTCATCACCCACCTTCTCCGCTGCCGCAAGTCGGTCCGCATCAGGGTCGCTAGCGAGAATGAGACGTGTCAAGGACTTTTCTGCAGTTTCAATTGCCAGATCCAGTGCTCCCTTTTCTTCTGGATTGGGAAATTTCACTGTTGGGAAGTCTGGATCAGGTTGTGCTTGTGCCTCGACAATGCTCATCTGAGAAGCGACTCCAAGAGTTTGAGCACATCGCTGCATTGCAGGAAGTCCCACACCGTGCATGGGGGTATATACGAATTTGAGGTCTGGATCCATCTTGACCTGAGCATGCTCAGGCTGTGCTGCATAGAGAATGGCCTTGTGGTATGTGTCCTGCACTAGCCCTAGGCTTCCCTCGACCAAAAGCGAGCTTTCCACCAATGAGGTGTCCCAAGTGACAGGCTTGAGGTTCTCCAAGATAGACTGTGCAATGCCGCTGTCGTGTGGAGGGATGATCTGGCAACCGTTTGACCAGTACACCTTGTAGCCGTTGTCCTTGGCCGGGTTATGGCTTGCAGTAATCATGATACCGGCAGCAGCTTCAAGCTCGCGCACCCCAAAAGGAACCATGGGCGTATGACTAGGCTCCTCATACCACCACACCTTGATACCCTTTGCCACGAACGCGGCGGCTGTGAGCCTGGCAAATTTCTCCGAGTTGTGTCGCGCATCCCGGCCAATGACCACACCCCTCTTCTTTACATTTTCCTCAGTCTTCAAGAGGTATGCAGCCAGTCCTTGCGAGGCTTGGATGACGGTCAGGGAGTTCATGCAAGCGAAGCCGCCCTGCATTGGCCCTCTGAGTCCAGCAGTGCCAAAGGCAATGCGGTGTCGCAGTCTCCTTTCAAGCTCATCGTGGTCGCCGTTGACCAAAAGCTTGTAAATCTCGTCAGTCGTTTCCTTGTCCTCGTCCAGCTCGAGCCACTCGCTCGCCAACTCTTTGATATCCTTGGTCATGTCTGTGGGCTGTCACTGTTCTGCAGGCGGCGGTTGTGCTATGTGTTTGTCCAGAGGTGGTGAGAAGGGGAGTGTAGGAGCAAAAGAGAAGCTCGTGTATAGCGTCCGCAGCCTGGACTAATATTGTGGAGTGGCCTGGCGTGCAGTCAAGACTTGTCAATCTGATGACGACGGAGCTGGCCGAAACAAAGCGAACCGCATGCCCAGGTGGGAAAGGGCTGCCCACTGTAGCTATTTGTCTGCCCCCAATCGCACCAAGCTTTGTGGAAATCTCCGACGTCCCAGAAAGAGTCCCAAAACCCTGCTCTGCACGCATTGCAGAATGCGTATACGCACATGAATGGCTGGAGTTCCATGGTTGCTTCTGGCCCCGACCGTGTGACTACCAGCCAGGTGGGTGTGGAACGTGGGGCAATAGGGACGTGCCAGGCGCCGCAGGGTCCGCCGCCACGAGGAGCCGCCTACTGTACCAACTTTATCAGCTCACCGTCTCCTGTTCCACTGCATGGCCCCAGCATTGCAGCACCCCCACAAACATGCGCTTCTCCTCACGCTTATGAGCTGCAACGTGATCCGTCTAGCATTGATTTGGCCCGCCAATTGAGCCCTGCAGAGCCACCATTCATCTTGCATTGTATCTTTTGCGCGCACCCTCGTTACATCCTACCCCATCGCCCTGCGCCAAACCATGGCCACCCAGACAGACAGGAAATTCAAGGTGCTCAGCCGGCGAGACATCGAGGCTCAGATTGCCAGTGGGCGCTCAATTGTCATCGTGGACAATGCAGTCCTGAAGCTCGATGCCTGGCTGCCATACCATCCAGGCGGTGACAAAGCCATCCGACACATGGTGGGACGCGATGCAACAGATGAAGTCACTCGGTATGTCTCGTTCGATCATGCAATACCGATGTAGTGCTGAACTAGACGCTTTAGCTTTCACTCGACGCAAACGCTCCAGCTCATGAGCCGCTACCAGGTTGGTCGAGTCGAGGGGCGGTGGACCAACTTCCTACCACCGATACAAGGAGGAAAGTTCAGGACACAGGAAGAGCTGGATGAACTCTCCGAAAAAGAGTATGCGACGTCACCCTCTTCCTCAGACCGAGAAGCTACTAGCTCCTCCTCTTCTGCCGACAACAGCCCGCTGTTTGAACCAGCAGACCGACCCTCCGATCCTCTTCGCAAGCGCAATGGCAACAACATCACCAGAGCCTCTTCGACCTCGAGCACCTCGTCAGCCGAGCTTGACCAGAAGTCTCCAAAAATGTCACTTCTCGACAGACGAACCCAGGAAGAGTTGGACTTGGACAAGGCCAAATACCCGTCAGTCGACTTTGTCACCCAGGACAACATAACACAAAAGTACCGTGAGCTGCAGGTGCGCATCAAGAAAGAAGGGCTGTACGAATGCAACTATGGCGCATACGGCATCGAATGCCTGCGCTACGGCTCCTTCCTGGCCGCATTCCTGTTTCTGCTACGTGCAGGCTGGTACATCACTAGTGCCGTTCCTCTTGCATGTCTCTGGCATCAACTCACATTTACTGTCCACGATGCTGGACACATGGGCATCACCCACGATTTCACCACTGACTCTACTATTGCAATGTTCATTGCATCCTTCATGGGTGGCCTGAGCGCTTGCTGGTGGAAGTACAACCACAATGTCCACCATTTTGTCACCAACCGCCCTGAGCACGACCCGGATATCCAGTACATTCCCTTGTTCTCCATTACGCACCGTTTCATGGAAAGTCTCACAACAACCTTTTACGGCTGGGTTATGGAGTATGATGCTTTTGCGAAATTTATGATTCGCATCCAACACTACACATACTACCCAATCATGCTCTTTGCGCGCTTCAATCTCTACAGGCTGTCTTGGATGTATTTGCTCGGTGGAAAGGGTCCCAAAAAAGGCCCTGCGTGGTGGCACCGCTACTTTGAGATTATGGGCATAATGGTCTTCTGGACGTGGTACGGCTATGGGGTCGTGTACAGGTCGGTGCCAGACAACTGGAGCCGTTTCTGGTTTGTGCTCATCACCCATGCTTTGACCTCGCCGCTCCACGTACAAATCACATTGTCTCACTTTGCAATGAGTACTGCAGATTTGGGTGTTCACGAGTCCTTTGCCCAGAAGATGCTACGAACGACCATGGATGTTGACTGTCCGCAGTGGCTAGACTTCTTCCATGGGGGTCTCCAGTTCCAGGCTATCCACCACTTGTACCCTCGCATTCCCCGGCACAACCTGAGGAAGACGCAGAAGCTAGTGCAAGAGTTTTGCAACGAGGTGGACATACCATATGCACTTTATGGCTTTGTGCATGGCAACAAGATGGTGATTGGGAGACTGGCAGACGTGGCCAGGCAAGCAGCTATCCTCGCAGAGTGCCAGCGGACAATTATTGCAGAGGGCGATTATGGACTGCACTGACCATGGAGTCGCAACCATGTGCCTTCAATTAGCTACTAGCATCTGCTAGACCTCAATGTTACTGCACGACTTGTCTTTGGCAAAATACATAAACTGGATGGCCTCCGTCTTGACGTTGAGACTAATACCACTAACCTTTCCTGCCGAGGTCGTGCCAATTGCAGATGCCTGTCTAAATCGCTCTCCGTCGGGATGAAGAGCCGAGTCTAAAACAAGATACTGCATGTGCATGCTAGGTGGAGGCTGTCACCCAGCATGTCCGCCGCGTTCCGTCGTTGAGACATGCTGCATATCTCGGGCGGTGCCTGAATTTGTAGATCACACCACCAAGACCGTCCACGCTATTCCAATCCAACCAAAGACTCTGCGCTTCGTATACATGACCCGGTGATTTCCCAGAAACGCCAGGCGTTCAATTCCACAAAGAACCTGTTGCTGCTAGCGTGTTTTGGTACCAACCCCCACTTTGTGATGGGCACATTAGGCCATGACGTAGCTATGGCAGCTACCAACATGAACTCGTATACGCCAAAAACGAATTTGTCGCTATGATGAGATGTATATGTAGCACTAGGCCAATCACATACTTTCAACAAGACAGGACAATGTCTCCCGCCTTGCCGCTGCCTAGTTCTTACCCTTACCTATCCGACTGTTTAAAGCACTCTCCACCCTCTGCTTTGTTTGTGCCTTTACCTTGCTTCCTAATCATCAGTTGATCTCTTTTTCACCTCAAACCTCTTCTGCTCGTCTCTTCTCAAACCCAGCTTGCTTTTTGAGGATAACCTCCCGTTGTCAAGCCGGATTACAAATAAGGACGTCATCTAAATCGGAAAGCGACGCCGCTTTCCTCTTAGCAAATCATCATGGATGCCATGGTAGCCAAAGCCCCAGCGGATCCCGAGACTGCCGCTGAAGATGTCCAACACCTCAGCCTATCTCCGTTTGGTCCCGCGAGAGCTTCAATCACCGAGCACCCTCTCAGCAGCGATGAGGTACAGAAGATGACGGACTATTTCCATGCCTCTCTCTACATGTGTCTGGGCATGATTTACCTCCGGAGAAATCCTCTTCTCCGTGAGCCACTTACACTCGATCATATCAAGCGACGATTGTTGGGACATTGGGGCTCGGATGCTGGACAGAGTTTCACATATATCCATATGGTAGGAGCGCACACATGCCGGGATAGCAAGACTCATGTACTAATCAGATTCCTCCAAACAGAACCGTCTCATCAAGAAATACGACTTGGACGCCATTTTCATCTCCGGCCCTGGTCATGGCGCTCCAGCTGTCCTGTCAAACAGTTACCTTGAAGGAGTCTACTCTGAAGTGTATCCCCAAAAGGGCGAGAATGAGGAGGGCTTGAGGCGTTTCTTCAAGTACTTCTCATTCCCAGGCGGAATCGGATCCCATGCTACGCCCGAGACGCCTGGTAGTTTGCACGAAGGTGGTGAGCTTGGCTACTCCATCTCCCATGCTTTTGGTGCAGTATTCGACCACCCGGATTTGATTGCTCTTACAATGGTCGGAGATGGCGAGTCTGAGACTGGTCCTCTGGCTACCAGCTGGCACTCGACAAAGTTCCTCAACCCAATCACGGACGGTGCTGTTTTGCCCGTACTACATTTGAATGGCTACAAGGTACGTTTGTGAATGCGTATGCGAAACGACTGGCTAATTCATTGTAGATCAATAATCCCACTGTCCTTGCTCGCATCAGCCACAAGGAACTCGAGTCACTGTTTATCGGCTACGGATGGACTCCTTATTTCGTTGAGGGCAGCGACATCCCCTCTATGCACCAAGCCATGGCGGCCACTATGGAACGCTGTGTGAACAGGATTCGTGAGTACCAGAAACAGGCGAGGGACTCTGGCAAGGCCTTTAGACCTCGCTGGCCGATGATTGTACTCCGCACGCCCAAGGGATGGACCGGCCCCAGCAAGGTGGATGGTGACCATTTCTTGGAAGGTTTCTGGCGCTCGCACCAAGTCCCTCTCACAAATGTTTTGAAGGACAAATCTCAACTCAAGTTGCTCGAGGAATGGATGCGTAGTTACGAGCCTGACAAGCACTTCGACAAGGACGGCAAGCTTATTCCTGAGCTGAGGGAGTTGGCGCCAACCGGCAACAGGAGGATGAGTGCCAACCCTGTTGCGAACGGTGGTTCGATCCGTAGCAAGCTTCGCATGCCTGATTTTCGCGAATACTCTGTCGAAGTTACGAAAGGTGGTGTTGCCAAGGTGGGCAGTATGAGCAACTTTGCCAACTTCCTCCGCGACGTGATCAAGCTGAACCCAAAGGACTTTCGTCTTTTTGGCCCTGATGAGACACAGTCTAACAAGCTTAGCAATGTGTATGAAGCAGGGCAGAAAGTTTGGATGGGCGAGTACCTCGACATGGACAAGGACGGTGGTAACTTAGCCCATGAAGGTCGGGTAATGGAGATGTTATCTGAGCACACTGTAGAGGTAAGAGAACCAATCGACATTGCATACAAGTTGCTAACGCTATTCAGGGCTGGCTCGAAGGTTATATTCTCTCTGGAAGACACGGATTGCTCAACAGTTATGAGCCTTTCATTCACATTATTGACTCCATGGTCAACCAGCATTGCAAGTGGATCGAAAAGTGTCTCGAGGTTGAATGGAGGCAAAAGGTGGCATCGCTCAACATTCTGCTCACCTCAACCGTCTGGCGTCAAGACCACAATGGATTTACCCATCAAGACCCTGGTTTCCTCGACGTGGTAGCAAACAAGAGCCCCGAAGTCGTCCGCATCTACCTCCCGCCAGACGCCAACTGCCTCCTCTCAACAATGGACCACTGCCTCCGTAGCGAAAACTATGTCAACGTCATCGTTGCCGACAAACAAGAGCACCTTCAATACCTTACCATGGACCAAGCCATCGCCCATTGCACAAAAGGCGTCGGCATCTGGGAATGGGCCAGTAACGACAGAAGCGAAGAACCAGACATCGTCATGGCCTCCTGCGGCGACGTCTCAACCCACGAATCCCTTGCCGCCACCGCCCTCCTCCGCACACACCTGCCTGACCTCAAAATCCGCTTCGTCAACGTCGTCGACCTCTTCAAACTCATCGACGACTCTCAGCACCCCCACGGCCTCAAAGCCCATGAGTACAAGGCCATCTTCACGGATAATGTGCCCTGTATTTTCAACTTCCATTCGTACCCTTGGCTCGTCCACCGTCTTACCTACGGCCGCAAAGGTCAGCAGAACTTGCTTGTGCGAGGTTATCGGGAGAAAGGAAACATCGATACGCCGCTTGAACTTGCGATTCGCAATGGAACAGACCGCTACAGTTTGGCGATCGATGCACTGGATAACATTCCTTGTCTGGGTAATAGGGGTGCGGCGACGCGCGAAAAACTGCTGGATGAGCAGATTAAGGCGAAGAATTATGCGTTCCATGAAGGAGTAGATCCCAAGGAGACGGAGGAGTGGGTTTGGCCTCTTTAAAGACGCGGAGGCATGTGAAGTGGTCTTCCTTCTTGTACCTTGATGACACGGGGTGGGGGTTTTTTTTAAATTGATGCTATGTACATGCCTATCGTGCGCATGCACAAACATCTCACAATCGGAAAGGGTAAACTGGCAACCAAGATATGATCCGTAAAACGATTTGATTTGATTATTCAGACCTCTACATGGAGGTACACACGTCTATCTGTGCATAAAAAAAAGAGGAGGAGGGGGAAGAGGGGAGGAGGCCGATCAATGCTGCCATACCCAACAACCCACCCGTCACTCCAAATGCAACTTACTAGTGGGAAAATACCCTTTTTCCATGGCCGATACAAGCCACGGTAGTAAGAGAGGAATTTTGAAAGAAAAGAAAAACGCCAAGGCACCATGCTATGGGGGTGAGTAAAAGACGAGTAGCAAGGGACATGCAAGCTCTCTCTCTCTCTCTCTCTCTTAGGAAAAAAAAAAGAATGACAACCAAGCGAAAAGCGACGGAGCACGAAATGCCTACCCACCAGACCCATCTAAAAGTCGTATTCGGAATCAAGCCGGAGTCCGAGTCTCATGTTATCCACCGTCTTACCGCCCACACCCTTGAGCATAGCCAACGACTCGAGATCCAAGATTTCAGCATCGTCCATTTCGACTAGGCAGTTCACAATGCTGTCCGCCTTCTTTGCGCCGACGCCCTTGAGTCCCTTGATCTGGTTTACGTCGCGAGAGTTGATGATCTTGAGGAGGTGCGAGGTCCGGGGTGTGTGGCAGAGAGGGAGCTTGGAGCGGGGAGCGGAATCGGTAGTCGAGGCAGAGGCGGCGGCCGTGTCACGGAAGACGGGGAGTTTCCTGGTGGTCTTCATGGGCTTGCGGGCTGGGGCTTTGGTTTTGTACTGGAAGCTGTCGTCGGAGGCGTCGGAGTCGGAGTCGTGGTCGGAGGGTGGGGCAGGGGCGAATTCTTCGTCGTCTTCGTCTTCTTCGGCTTCGGCGCGGTAGAGCACTCTTGGCTTGGGGATTGACTTTCCTGCTTTCAGGGGGGCCGTGAGGTTTGAGACGCGGGTCGGAGATGGGCGGGAAGGCAGGCTGATGGGCATAGAGGCGTGCCTTTGGGTCTCTTCTCTCCTTGCGCGAATCTTCTCTTCCAACTTCTTCATCTTGGCTTCTAGCTTGGCGTTGTCCGGGAAGTAAGGTTGGGCAAGATGGTACATTCTCAGTGCACTTGCATCCTCACCGCGGATGTGATGTTGCTTTGCCATCAACAAGAACTGCAAGCCCTGTGATTTTTCATCCTCCTCTTTAACTTCAAGACGTTGCTCAAGCTCATCCAACCGTTTCTGCAACTCGGCCGATAGCGCTGGGGCAGAATTGCTAGCGTCTTGCAGTGCCTTCTCCGCAAGCCTCTCGTCAACCTTTTGGGCAATAAGAGCTTCGATTGTCTCCTTGGTTAGTGCTAGCTCATTTGGCCTTATCTGTAAAGCACTGTCGGCTGCGCGGAAGGTCTTGGTTGGCCGGGACGCAAAAGTGTTGCTGGGCTCAGCTGCACGCTTGGGAGCTTCTGCTCGGCGAATGCCCTGATTCTGTGTAGTGTTAGAAACACGAGGAGCAGCCTTGCGGGAATCAGAGTATACAGAGAAGGCCTTTGTAGGCTTTTCCCCTTTCTTCTGCTTGTCGGCGTCTGCGACTGTGGTGTTGGTAGCAGCCACCAGTGATCGGAGCGGTTGGCGTGCCACGGCTGGTCCGCCAATGTTGCTAGTTGTCGCCAAAGGCTTAACGGCGGTCTTGTATATTGGGTCATTTTCCACCTCTGCGACCTCAATCTTCTTTGTGCGACTGGCAAAGTTCAGCGAGCTGATAGTGTCGAGATGGTAAGTGCGAGTGGGCGCAAGGTTCAGAATCATGACGGTCAAGCCCTTGTTCTGACCCAGAGAGAGGATCCTAGTCATCTTGGACTCGCGGTAGGGTATCCTGCTGGCCTTCTTGTTCATAGCCTCGACACATTGCGCCAATACAAAGAGTGATTTGTTAATGGCCGAGCTCTCGATCAGACGCTCCTTGTTGTTTTCTGTCCTGCGATTGTCTTCTGATCCTGCAAGGTCAATACATGATGCGCGGCTGACGCGAATAATGTTTCCAGTAGACTGGGTAATCTTGACACACAGAACCGCGTGAGAACGCGATGAATGCGCATTGAGCTATAGGACAGTTAGCAGCGCTCGACCCAGACGCGTGCGAGCAGATTAGTTACCTTTGTGGCGGATGTGGACCTGTTGAGATTGGCCTGGTCATAGAGTTGTTCAAACTCCTTGAGTGTCGTGCATGGCTTCTCAGTCAGGCCCACGACAACAGTCTTTCCGCGGTTGTCCCTGATGGGCAGACCTGAGGGCGTTCGCTTCTCTGGTGGCTCGAACAGGTCGTACACGCGATCACAGTAGATCTCAAAGTACTCTAGCGCGACCTCTACCTGGTTGGCTCCGGCCGAATCTTTTTCGATCTTCTTGCATCGTCGGAATATGGCGCTCAGAAGACGCGGAATGACACCCCTGTCAGCTAGCGACTTGCCTCCGCGCATCGTATGGGTCTTGCCCGTACCCGTGCAGCCATGGGCGAAGATGGACAGATCAAATCCACCGAAGAGGTGCTTTACCGTTGGAGCGACTAGCTAAAGGTCAATGCTGGCCACGGCATCGTGTTGCGCGATGGATACTCACTTTCAGCATCAAACAGCTCCTGCTGTGTCGCGTCTTGCTCGTAGACGGAGCTGAACTGGAAGCTGAAAGACTCGGCCTCGTTCTTGGGACTCGGTATGCGCACAACGGCGGGGGTGGTCTCGCCCTCGAGCTTCTCGGCCGTAACGATGGTATCCTTATCGAGCTCTTGTTTCAGAAGAGGACGTATCCTCGCGACAACGCGTACGCTCATGGTGGCGACCCGGCGACGACAATGGTTGGTGAAGGATGACGGAAAACAACAAGCCTAAATCTACAGAGAAGAGAATGCCGGGACCTACCGTTACGTGACGCTGCACGTCTGCGTTGTTCAAAGGGCCCACTCGAGCGCATCGCGTTTCTCGTCTCTCCTAGTCGCTTTTGGTCCGTTGCCCCGTCAACCAGTCACCGCCGGGGCGGAAGAACAAGCGGCACGTGCAGCCTCCCCAGCCCCGTCATTCACTATTCCATCGATCCCCGTACGACTGCAGCTGAGAATTAGGTACCGACAATGTCCATAGTCTTCGTCATGATGACTTCGCCAACCACCCAATGCTCCCTGCACGCCGACTAGCCATGCCGCGACACATTGTGAATGCAGAAAAGACCCGCTCACTGTGGCCTCCCCCCCCCAGGATATGGGCATCGGCAGCACGACAAGCCAGGCGCAGGTACCGTGCCGAATAGCGCCGACGAGCCTCATACCCCAGATGCTATTTGCAGCGCAGCCAGTCATGTGCGTCGAGGGGCCAGACTGGTCCGGCGAAGCGCCTGGCCGTTGTCACTGTACTATGGCCTGTCGCCGTTTCATTGGTCCGGCGGTGAAACGTCAACCCAGCGCATCAGTGCTCTACAGCCACTCTTTGCATACTTACCGTACTTTCCACCGGGCTCTGGCCAGCCTCTTTAAATTACTCGCTGCTGCGACCATGCTGGGCCAATACCGCTCTTTGTTCCATTGCCTGGTCAAACCGCACTCAACCCGTGCTCAAGGCGGCTAATGCAGCTTCAAAACTGCTGGCAGCCCAGATGCCGTGATGCCCTCACCATAGCAATCTGAACGTCTAAGTTGTCTTTGGCTGAGAACCATTGTTTCCTGTTTTCTTCCGTGCTTTGTTTCCTTCTCGTTAGTTCTGTCTTGTCCGTCGTTTCATATTACCGTCCACTTTTCCTCTGTCTTTTCATCCAGTCTGTCTGTCGTTTTAAACTAATCTGTTCCCAAGCGCTGGTATCGCACCGTTGATCTTTTTTCCTTCTTTCTTCCTGGTATCCTGATCGTAGCAAGCCTTTGCAATGGCCATAGTTTACAAACTCCTGCTGCTGGCAGCTTGTTCAGCATGTGCTGTTGGTGGGCCGGTCCCAAGGAACCACCAGAGGCGCCAGTAAGACACTTGTTTTCGGCCACCCCAGCAAAGTCACTCACTAAGCAACTCTAGATTTACTGGACACTTCAACACTTCTTCTATGATTTCTTCTCCATCTGAAAAGGCAGTCGCACAGTCAGACACTGCTCTAGTAGTAGAACCTATTCAGCCAACAATCTTAACATCGATAGCGCCGGGCATCACATTTGTGAATCCTGATGGCGAGCCATTGGCGACACAAGATGAAGAAACTGTCCTATCGACATCTTTCATCACATCTACACAAAAGCCTACAACAGAGAAGTCATCCAGTGGGATACTCACATCCACCACTACGCCGGGCCTAAAACAAGCACCAGTCGAGAGCAGTCCAACACCCACTCCCTCTTCTGATACCTCGTCAGCACTGTCAAGCACTGTCAATGTTGTTGGGAGCAGTACAGCTAGCGTTACTAGTCGCGCATATCCTAAGTTCACATACTCGCCCATAGAGCAAACGTCTTCGGGTTCCCTAGCCTCAGTCACTCCTCCTACCAGTGAAGCACCAGCGCCTACCTCTGGAGGAATGCCTGGTTTTCAACATCCTGGATCAGCAGCTCCAAGTCAACCACCGTTGAACAGTAGTTCTAGCTCGGCTACCGTTGCGTCATCCGTAGCAGCATCTAGTGTCTCCAGTGGTTCACCTGTAGTATCGTCCTCGAGATCTACAGGTGACTCGGCAGATGCGATTTCACGTATTACGACCACATCATACTCTACTGTATATATTTCTGCCCCGTCACCCGATGCGGCTATCACGGCACCTGGGGAGCTAGTATCAGGGTCAGCTACGCCTACTCCGGTCATGACGAGCTGCAGTGAAGGTCAGGAGGCAGTGCCACCTACTGCCAGCTCAACAGCTCTGGTTGTACCCTCAGAGTCTTTACAACTGCCACCAGTTGTGATCGTTACATCATACACCACAGTCATAGCCACGCTGGCGCCTAGCGAGGCACCCCAAGTACCAGCCACGTCTGCAGTACCCCAGCCAGTAGTACCCAGCTCCCCAGCTGCCTCTTCTGCGCCTGAAGCAACTTCAGCGTCAACAGAGCCAACATCACCTGCAGCCTCAAGCAGCCTCTCATCCCCTTCACCAGAAAGCTCAACGTCAGCACAGCCAACTTCGTCCTCGGCACCCCCTGCAGAGCCTTCGGCGCAGCCATATCCATCCACCACTCTCACCCCGGAACCTTCACAACAACCATCCTCCTCCGCACCTCCTTCCTCCGCAGAAGCCCCCACATCAACACCAGATGTCACCTCATCTCCCCCTGCACCGACAACAACCCCGTCCGCATCGTCACCAGCACCTGAACCTACACCTTCTTCTTCTTCTTCTTCTTCTTCTTCTTCTTCTTCTTCCTCTTCTTCTTCCTCTTCTTCTTCTTCCTCTTGTTCGTCTTCGTCTTCGTCTTCGACAACATCAGAAGGCCCCCTCATCATCACGCCCATTCCACCGAGCCAGGTCTTTACCGTAACGGCTACGACGACAGAGAGGGAGACGGTAAGGGAGACGATGACTGTGACGGCTACGCCATAGTGAGGTAGTAAACATATTTTATTCAAGAAAAGAAAAGTAATCGAGAGGGGAGACAAGAGAAGGAGCATTGATTCGATACCCCAAGTTTTTGCGGAACGGAGAGTTTTTTATTGTATTTATTATGTAGTACATTTTTGTTAAGAATTGCAAGTCGATAATTTCGAGTTATTCCATTACTGTAGTTCCAATCTGCTCATCCCAAGTATCCATCATCCACTCAACCGTGCAACATTCCAAACCTCGTCATCTCGCCACTCCCAACATCCCAATCTCAATACCCACTCTGTTCCTTCCCACCCCCGCCACCCACCTCTCCGTCCTCATTATCGCGACTCGCCTTTGCACCCCCCGCCGCATCCTCAATCCCCTGCGCGTCACCCCTCAGCTTCTCAAAATACGCCTTGACATCCTCCGCCCCAACTGCCTGACCCGACTGCGCAAACGGTTTCAGGAACGCAGAAACCTTGTCTCTAATATGCGCATATGCCATTGCGCCCTGGATGGCGCGAACACGATCCATGTTGTTGAAGGCGGCTTCGCCGCGGTCCAGGATACTGCCTGTGCCCACGGATTGCGCGCCTTGATCGCCATCTTCTGAGACGGGGGGCTCGTAGGTATCTTCCTCCTCGAGGAGTTGCGGGTGCAGTTTGAGTTGCGGGTAGCAGGTGTCGCAGTGGCAGAGGTGGTCACGGAAGTCGGGTTTGAGGAAGAGGGAGAATGGGGTTGTGAGGGCGGTTTCGGGTAGCGGGAGGAGGGAGGCGTGTATTGGTGCTCCAGGTTTCTTGGGCGGTGTAGGGAGGGAAGGGGGGTCCTCCGGAATGCTGGAGAGGGCACCACTTGGGTCTTCGGACTTTTGGCGCTTAGCTGGTGCAGGAGCTGCTAGGTTCGAGGGAAGCTGCTGTTCTTCTTCGTCGTCATCGGATGCTTTTCGTTTCTTGCTGTCATTCTCGAGGGCAGCTACAGTGACCTTCTCTGATTGTGAAAGCGCAATGGCTTTGTCGTAGTATACTGGTGGTAGGAACCCGGTTGAGCCTGCATATTTCTTGATCCATGGGTTTGCGGCGACGCACTTGTAGCAGAGGAAGTGATCAAAGTCATCTTCTTCAGGAAATCCTGGAGGTAAGGGTGGGTCGTCGTCCTCTTCTTCGTCTTCGCCGCCAGCTGCTGCAATATCGTTCCCATCGACACCATTGCTGTTTGTGACTGTATCGGCAATAGCTGTGTCATTCGATGGCACCATCTTTACCGCATTCTCATTTGCCTTATCCTCTCCTTCAGCAGCCTTGTCAACATCCATGGGTTCGGTGGTACTGTTCTTCAATCCAGCTTCGGATTTTTCCATCATCTTGCTGTACTCCTCTCGAGTGAAGCCAACTAAACACTCGGGATGCCACCAATCCTCGCCACAGCCACTCTCGTCACCGCTTCCAAGCCCAAGACATTGGAACATTGTACCCTTCTCTTCGTGGGGATCGTATTCTTGACCGCAACCGCAGAACTTGTTTTGAAAATTGTGATTGTATTTGTTAGTTTTCGCGGGCTCTTCCCCTGTCACCTCGCCTTTCAGCCCAGTCTTCGCATTGATGCGAAGCGTACAGGGCGTCATGTCCGGTATCCTCGTAGTGCCGCAATCGCATATGAAGTTGCGCTTGTTGAACAACTCAACGAGCGTGTGTTCGCCATGGCAGGAAATGGAGCATGAATAGCAGACACCTGCTGGCGTGTACTGCTGAGCGGACGAAGCAGGCGCGGGGTTGCAAGTGAGGCATGCGTAGAGGCTTTGCCGTAGGGGGCCAAGTTCACGTGTGCAAGTATCGAATTGCTATCAGGCATCAGCAGGCGGGCAGGGGATTTGGCGTGTGTACTCGCTCACATATGGAAGGGCCTCGCGTGCTTCTGCCTCGAGGCTGAGCTGCTCTTTAATGAAGCTATTCAAACCCAATCAGTGAATTTTACAGTAATCATCTCACGAAAACATACTCTGCTGCCGTCTGGGAACTTTCGGATGCTTGCGACATGCTGCTAGAGCGCTGCTTGGACGACATGCTTGTGGACTGCGAATCGGCCATGATCATAGATTGTCCCACTGGTGTCTGTTTTCCTAGTATGTCTGAATAGGCGCTGAAGAGTTGAGTCTACGCCAAAGCGCTTGAAAGGCTCAGACGCTGACTTGTTGGGATTGCAAGTTATGGAGGGTTGTGGGACCTATCGAACGACACAAGATGCGCGTGGCAGCTGATTGGCTGCAGTCAAACCACTTTACGCGTGGAAAAGGAAAGCGCGACGCGGTCGTGTTGCTTGACCCTCCTCTACTCCTCTCCCACCTGCAGCCCCGCACTGTGACACCCAATCACTATACGAGAGTCTTGTGCTTCATGTGAGGATTGTTAATTGAGTCAATATGAGGTACGCATCCCAAACATGCACGACTCAGACACCGAGCGCCAACCTCTAGCCCCTCCTTACCGCTAATACCACAATGCTAACAAAGACCCAGCTCACCACCACCCCCACCCCTTCGCTCCAACATGTCGTCCGCAAATCGAGGCGCTGGGCCTGCCAGTAGAGGCAACAAGCGCACGAGAGATGATGAAGACCTTCCTTCCTCAGCGGTGCATCCGCCGTCCAGTCGTAAGTTCAGTGCAAACAAGGGACACAACAAACACCTAACAGCTCACAGCCATGGCCTCGTCCCCTCCCATGCTGCCTAATGAAGATGATGCGGATATGCTTGACGACGACGACATCATCCGCGATGTTGACGATCTAGAAGAGGATGCAGAAGAGGCCGAGGGAATTGATCTATTCGCCGATGACTTCGAGAATGACTATGCAGCCCGTGAAAACGATGCCTATGAGGGCCAGGGAATAGACGATGAAGGCGAATACGAAGAACTCAGTCTTGCAGAGAGGCGGAAACTCGATGCAAGCCTGAATGCTCGTGACAGGGAGGCAAGACGCCGTATGCCTGCTGCCTTTTTGCCAGACGACGATGAGCAAGACGGTCTAGCAGGTCTAATGGGACGCCGCCGTGTTCGGAGACACCGCTACGATGAAGAAGACGATGTGGACATGGCAGACGATATCATGAACGAGGAGTTGACGCTTGAAGCGCTCACCGACGTCAAAGCTAATACTTTGACCGATTGGGTTGCCCAACCACAGGTTGCCAGAACGATTGCGCGAGAGTTCAAGTCTTTCCTGACTGAGTACACGGATGAGCATGGCCACTCGGTTTACGGAGCCCGCATTCGAACATTGGGTGAGGTCAACGCTGAGTCCCTCGAAGTCTCTTTCGACCATCTGGCGGAGCAGAAGGCCACGTTAGCCTACTGGCTTGCGAATACCCCAACTGAAATGCTCAAGATATTCGACCAGGTTGCCATGGAAGTGACTCTTCTTCACTATCCAGACTATGAGCGCATCCACTCTGAGATCCATGTCCGTATCACCGACGTACCTGTACAGTACACTCTCCGCCAGCTTCGTCAGTCACATCTCAACAGCCTCGTCCGTGTCAGCGGAGTAGTTACTCGTCGAAGCGGAGTTTTCCCGCAGCTGAAATATGTCAAGTTTGACTGCACCAAGTGCGGTGTCACGCTTGGACCGTTCCACCAGGACTCCAATGTCGAGGTCAAAATCTCCTTCTGTCAGAACTGCCAATCGCGTGGTCCTTTCACAGTCAACTCTGAACGTACCGTCTATCGAAACTACCAGAAGCTCACTTTACAAGAGTCCCCTGGAACTGTTCCAGCTGGTCGTTTGCCGCGACACCGCGAGGTAATTCTGCTTTGGGATTTGATTGACTCTGCAAAGCCTGGCGAGGAGATAGAGGTCACAGGTATCTACCGCAATAACTACGATGCCGCTTTGAATAACAAGAACGGGTTCCCTGTCTTTGCTACCATTCTCGAAGCAAACTACATTGTCAAGTCTCACGACCAGCTGGCAGGCTTCCGCTTGACTGAGGATGACGAGAAGGAGATTCGAAGACTTTCCAAAGACCCACGTATTGTCGACAAGATTATCGGCTCCATTGCGCCAAGCATCTATGGGCATACTGACATCAAAACCGCTGTAGCGCTCTCACTTTTTGGAGGTGTGAGCAAGGAGGCGCCAGGCCGACACTCGATCCGTGGTGATATCAATGTGCTTCTTCTTGGAGATCCTGGTACCGCCAAATCCCAGATCTTAAAGTATGTTGAGAAGACCGCCCATCGTGCAGTCTTCGCAACCGGTCAGGGTGCCTCTGCGGTTGGTCTTACGGCTTCGGTGCGTCGTGATCCTATGACGAGCGAATGGACTTTGGAGGGAGGTGCTCTAGTGCTTGCAGACAAGGGTACATGTCTGATCGACGAGTTCGACAAGATGAACGACCAAGACCGTACTTCTATCCACGAAGCCATGGAGCAACAGACCATTTCTATCTCGAAGGCTGGTATCGTCACAACACTTCAGGCACGTTGTTCAATCGTAGCCGCTGCCAATCCCATTGGTGGACGCTACAATTCCACAATCCCTTTTTCGCAGAACGTGGAGCTCACAGAGCCTATCCTGTCTCGATTTGACATTCTATGCGTTGTGCGTGACACTGTCGATCCAGCGGAAGACGAGCGCCTTGCTAAGTTCGTGGTGAACTCCCATGGTCGAGCACACCCCCTTGTCAACTCGACATACGGTTACTCTGACAAGGCCAAGGCCTCACAAAACGGTGATGACCAGATGGAAGTCGACGGAGACGCTCCAGTGAAGGAGGGCGAGATTCCACAGGAGCTTTTGAGGAAGTACATTCTCTATGCTCGGGAAAGGTGCAGACCTAAGCTCTACCAAATTGAGCAAGATAAGATTGCGCGTCTATTTGCAGACATGCGTCGAGAGTCTATGGCAACGGGTGCCTACCCAATCACTGTAAGTTGAACGCTTCTAAATGATCGTCCTCTTCACTAATGTCGTCAGGTCCGTCATCTTGAGGCTATATTGCGAATCGCAGAATCCTTCTGTAAGATGCGTTTGTCCGACTACTGTTCATCAGTAGATATTGATCGTGCCATTGCTGTTGCAGTCGACTCTTTTGTTGGTTCGCAGAAGGTCAGCGCGAAGAAGGCCTTGGCAAGAGCCTTTGCCAAATACACTCTTAATCGCCCCGGTGCTGTCTCAGCTCCAACTCGGGGAGGAAGACAGACTCAAAGAGCAGCAGCATAGACAAGACTGCTGACGTATTTTGGTAAAATCTGACGGAATCTGACGGGTGTCACATGGTGATGGATTCATGGCTGTTGTTATGCAACGTTGGACGAGAGTGCAATGATACCATATGAAATAGCGTTGTGTGGGCAGAAAACATGTTGCCTTTTATATTTGCCGGTTGCTCAATGTCTAAGCTTCAGGTCTTCAAAAGACAAGCTGTGCACAATCAATTCTAGGCATAGCGATAGATTTTGCGATTTTATCGCGTGTATTCAACTGCCGTTGTGCTTGCCTAGTTCAGATACGACAGTCTGCATCAAATTACCTGCTAACTTGAGATATGAACGATTAGCCCCAAAGATGACATGCTTGCGGATATGGTAGCTTAGTCATCATTCTATGGAGCTTAGTGCAAATCTTGGCGTCGTTTCGCCCACAGAATTTTGTGAGCGCGCTACCTGGCGAACTTCCACAACTCACGACCGGAGCACAACAACACCCTTAGGAATTTCTCAGACAACTTCCTACGTGCAACGATGGCCCCCAAGAAGAACAAGAGAACCGCCGACTCCATCAACTCGCGCCTTGCGCTTGTGATGAAGTCCGGTAAGGTCACCCTTGGCTACAAGTCCACCCTCAAGAGCCTCCGCACTGGCAAGGCCAAGCTTGTCATTATTGCCGGTAACACTCCTCCTCTGAGGAAGTCTGAGCTCGAGTGTAAGTAAATTGATTTTCACGATTTCAAAAATACATGGCTAACATTGCTTTAGACTACGCTATGCTTTCCAAGACCTCTGTCCACCACTTCTCCGGAAACAACGTACGTATACATCCCACCCTTTCTCATTGCCTAAAGACGAGACGCCTGTACAACGGAACACGTTATACATGAGTTCAGATATTCTCGGCCTATATTGTAAGGACGGAATTGGACAGTAATGGGATTCGTTGTACTGGTTCATCTCCGAAGGCTGGCTCTGAGAATTGGTCCGATCATGGCCATGGAGAGCTCTCAGCTAACTTGATTGAAGATTGAGCTTGGAACTGCTTGCGGAAAGCTCTTCCGTTGCTCCGTCATGTCCATCCTTGACGCTGGTATGTTTTTGTTCGATTTCTTCGCATCGACGCGATCCGCTGACAGTATATAGGTGACTCTGACATCCTGAGCACCAACACCGAGAACTAGAGTGGTACAGCACGTAGGGAAAAACCAGTGAGACATGATACCTAGGGTGTGGCGTGTGCTCGGCCTTGATGATATCCAATGAATGACAAAAGATTCATGAGCCATCTTCCCAATCTACCCTCTGCAATTGTGACTCATTGTGACTAGCCTGCCCGTGCTCTAACTATGTCATTCAGACAAACCTATGTCTCGCAGGCCGTCCGCGAGTTTGAGCAGGCAACAGATGATTTCTAAGAGCACATGTTAGTGTAGCTTGTATGCGCAGTGAAACAGAATGCAATGTCACTTGTCCACATGGTATCGTTTCAGAAGAGGCGCGTATAACATGATGTTCGCATTCCGTTGCCACGGATCCCCAGGATTGCACTTTGAGTGGCGCTTACCTGCTTGGAAATCAATGCGCTCGCTTAATCGGGTCTTGGCGTGTGCTGCGCAATATTGTGATTAGCAATCACCACCGACGACTTCCCTCGACTTCGCCCTCCGACACCTCCCCACTAACACTTAAATAAAGGGTAAGGTACGGCTGTCGCGATCAAACCCCCTGGTAGACGCTCTACTGACATATTTATCAGTTTGCGCACACACTCACTCTTCCTCGTTTTCGGCGCTCTCCGGACATCCGCTCATTGATTTCAAAGCAGGAAGAACCGTCACAATGGCCCGCCGTCCCGCCCGTTGCTACCGCTACTGCAAGAACAAGCCCGTATGTCAGACTGGAAATATAAGGAGAGGAGGGCAATAGGCTGACTGGGTTACAGTACCCCAAGAGCAGGTTCAACCGTGGTGTACCCGATGCCAAGATCCGCATCTTCGACCTCGGTCGCAAGAAGGCCAACGTAGACGACTTCCCTCTCTGCATCCACTTGGTCTCCAACGAGTACGAGCAGCTGTCTTCCGAGGCTCTCGAAGCCGCCCGTATTTGCGCCAACAAGTACATGGTCAAGAGCGGAGGAAAGGAATCTTTCCATCTCCGTGTCCGTGTCCACCCCTACCACGTCGTCCGTATCAACAAGATGTTGTCGTGCGCTGGTGCCGATAGACTGCAAACCGGTATGCGTGGTGCCTTCGGCAAGCCCAACGGCCTTGTCGCTCGTGTCAACATTGGTCAGATCCTCATGTCCGTCAGGACTAGGGACTCTAACCGTGCTATTGCTCTCGAGGCTCTGAGACGTTGCCAGTACAAGGTACGTGGATAAACTGTTTATTAGTGAGGTTTCAAACTAACTGGTTTTAGTTTCCTGGTCGCCAGAAGATTATCGTCTCCAAGAACTGGGGTTTCACCCCTCTCAAGCGCGAGGAGTACGTCCAGCAGCGCCAGGAGGGCAAGGTCAAGATCGACGGTGCCTACGTTCAGTTCCTCCGCAACAAGGGTAACCTTGCCAACAACATCCGCCGCTTCCCTACCGCTTTCGAGGCATCTGCTTAGATTTTGAGTTGAGCGAAATGGGTTGCTGTGCATGATGATCATGGGTCAAATGGGAATTCGGTTACGGCGCGATTTGTTTTCTTCATCGGTTATGGATGAAGGCTGGAGAGAGAGCCTCTGCGGCATGTAACTGTAGAGCACGACCAGGAACAGCCCGACAATGACAAATGATACAACAATGTCTGCTTCCCGCATGGCAGTATGAGGAGGACGTGATGGTACGGTAAAGACTAGTCAAGTGCATGCCCAGTTCGACCAGTGCATTTGCATGGATGCTATGGTGATTAGGGCCGCCGATCTCAGATATCTAGGCCTGATTTCTTCAACGTCACCGGTGAAGCAAGACGACTGTGTTTGCAACAATGTGCCAATGATTCCTACTAACAACATTGGTATGCTAACTGTGGATTGAGTGCGAATAAGGAAAAGATACTTGAGCAGACGCCCCGTGATTCACAGGTGCTCCATGCGAATGCTATCCAACCTCTGTCCAACAAGAAGAAAACAAAAGATTAAACGCCCGCGCCCCGACCTTCAGCCTGGGCTCTAGAAAACTGTTGCAAAAGCTGCAAGACTCCTCCACCACTGTTCGCTGGTGCAACCGCCTCTTCTTCGTCATCGTCATCTTGCGCCAGCCGGCTTGTTCGCCACGAGTCACCGAGCATGCTTTCTTCCTCGATACGGGTGTGCGATGGACCCGATGCATCGGAAACTGGCTGAAGAGGCGTACGGTACCGGTTCGCCCCCGCTTGATGAGGCGAGCCACGCAGCATCGAAGCCGAAGAAGGCTGGTGGTGCGGATCAAGCATCATTGAGGTCATGGGCTCGTCTCTTGCCATGGGTCTCTGCCTCGGTGTTCTTTGCTGGAGGTTCTGGCGACCGGATTGGTTTCTACTTGATGCTTTTGCGCCCATTTCTATCGGCTGGGCAGTCTGAGACATTGTGCCAAAGGTGTTTGGGAATTGTGGTGGGGGATGGAAGTTGCTGCGGCCTTGTAGACGACTGTTGTGGCCGCGACCGGGGTTCTGGTATGTATCTAGGAAGCCGTAGTAGGAGGCCATCATCTTGTTGTCTTTGGCCATGAAGTAGTCTTCCCGGAGGTCTGGGTCTTCTCTGCGAGCGCCGGTGCCGTTGGCGGGGATGTTGTTGGCGTTACGGGTTGTCTTTGTGGACGGAAACATGGAGTATGAACATGTGACGCCTAAGCCGTCGACGACAATCGAAAACTCGCGGAAAAAGTCGACAATGCGCTCGCTGCAATTGGGTAGTCTGAAAATGAGCAGGAATGGGGTAACAACCATGCTCAAAATCTCCTCGGCAAATATGAGGATTTTGGGTTGATATAGTTTGGTGAACTCAGCGCGGACTTCGTCGGTATGTAGTCTATCACGCCACGATTCGGGTTCATAGCGGGTGTGGTAGATGACATGGTTGAGGTAGTAGGCCGGATCGGTGACTTGGTCCTCCTGAGGGCTGCTTCCCCTTGCGACGCGGTATACCGTAGTAAGGATACCAATCCAGAAGATAGCCGTCTTGCCAGGTGTGATTTCAAAGTTGAGGAACAACTCGGAACCGAGAAGGGTAAACAATACGAGGACGAATGCAAAAGCACCTGCAATGAATGCAACGAATGATGATAGCTGCTCGGTCTTGTCTTTCGGAAACTGGGCAAGGTAGAGATTCGCGTATGGATAGGCCATGTTGCGGCGACGGGCAAAGTAATGAGGAAGTTCGTTAAATTCGCGGAATTTCCACTGAGCGAAGGTCGTAAAGTCGCGATTGCTGAGCTGACCTGGGTCCTTGTGGTATTCAGTGAAGTATTTGAACAAATATGAGGCCAGCACGAAAACCACGGCAAAAGGGGCGCAAAGAATACTGATGATGCCAGTCCAGAAGAAACGCGTCCTCAATCGCTTCACGAGCTCCCGGCGGTTGCGTTCCTTGAGGAAGTCTAGGTTGAATTGGCCATTTGGTCCGCTGAAGACGAAGTCCATAATGGCGAGGTTAACATGCCATTTGGTAGTCTCTGAGAAGATGTAGCGGTTGCCCAGGAAGGGTAAGGGGACCGTGACATCAAGTATCTCCTTGTTGAATAGGGCGATGAGATAGTTGTCACGGCGCATAAGGCGGCCTGCGATATCAATAGCATCCAGCCGCTGCCTGCTTTTTGAGTCGAGCAACTTGCGTGTTTCTGGCGACAGGTTGGAAGCAGTAGCCAAGTTCAAATCTCGCAACGCCATGATGCGTGTGACGACTTGCTGCCATTGTATCGTTTGAATGTCGCAGTCGGGAATATCAAGTAAATAGTGGTAGAAATCGTGCATAGCTCGCAGCCGAGGTATGTCTGTGACCATGTTATAGAATGAGTAGAGCCAATATATGACAAAGAGCCAGAGGGCCAGTATCCAAAAGCCGTGTATTCTATTTGCTGTCAGTTGAAACTTTGTGCTATCAGAGAAAAAGAACTAACCTCGCAGCACACTTTGGTACCAAGACCTGGCTCATCTTGTTGCTCTCAGGAAATTTGGAGTAGTCGATACACCATCCAAGAAATGTCATGAAGCCCACCACAAAGGCTGTTTGCAGAAGCGTTAAGACCTTCCTCAGAAGGATCGAGTATATGCCACAGCCAACATAGTACTCATAGACCTCAGTCATGTAGTTATCCAAATCCGTCTGATTTACCCACAGCCACAAGGCTTTCTCGCGAGGATCTGCCGCGAAGTGTCCAGGTCTACTGGTATGCCCCCAAGGTTGTGAAGGTGCCCCTCTTCTGTCGTCGTCGTGAAGTCGTTGCTGTGTGCGGGTAGCATCCCACTGTGCCCGTGTCTGTCGCGTTGACGGGCCTGGTACAGGCATGGGGAGACCTTCGCCGCACTTACTCGAGCCCGATGCTGGCCCATGTCTGCCTTCGAGAAGTAGGGACTGGGGAACGTCGTCGTCATCGTCGAGAGGCGCAGTGCGGGCTGGCGCAGGCTGTCTCCATGCGGGTATGCGACTTGCTGTGTTGATGCCTGGTGGTGCGTTGCGTTTGGTATCTGGAGAGACTGCGCGGCTCTCGGTCGTCATCTGGCTGGAGGATGCTTCCTCAAGCAAGTGCGCCAGGTCCTGCTCCTCAAAGCGAGCACCAAAATTCTCCTCGTCTATGTCCATCTCGTGCTGGTCGTCCGTCGAGACAGAGTCACGATGGTGTGTAGTGTTTAGCGGTTCGTTTTCGTAGAGGTCGTCTGAGGCAGAGGGAAGGAGTCTGGATAGCAGGTTGGATGCCATCATGGTCGTTGTGCGGTATTGCGCTGAGCCAACGGGCGGGGCGCGTGGCCGTGCTGCGCTGGATGGGGTGTGTTTTATGGGCGAGTAGGGTCAGAGGACCAGAAGCGTGATCCCCAGAAGGTAAATCCTGGATCCATGGGCCCTGACGCAAGTCTGGTCAGTAGCTGTATCAGCAGGATATAAGTGGGCGGCGAGGAGTGCGGCTATCGTCGAGTCGTCGAGCGCCTCATCGACATGGGACTCATGCAGGTGACGCGCCGCGCTGGTACCTACCGATCTATCTATCGATAAGCTCGGCTGCACCTGCCCTGGGTTTGCCTGACATGACACCTTTCTAGGCAAAGGTCACAGCATCCATTCATTCATGACGACAAGCTATTTCCACGACCGCGCTGCTCCGGCGTCCCAAAATGGCGCTTCTCCCTCGTCATCGTCAGGGACGCCCGCTTCAAAGGGTGCGAATGCGCTAGCCAGCCGCATCACGAGTGTGCTCTCCGCTTCCTATGCAGATCTAGAGATTCGAGATGCCTTGGAAACTCTAGATGCACGTGGGGTACAAAACTCTGCAGAGACACGTCGTCAACTTCGCCTTGATGTGCAAAAAGAAGTCATACAGTGCAATGGCGAGATCATCAAGGACTTTGGCCAGGTTGCCGAGGTATGTCAGAACACAAGCACTAAAAGTAGCCTGCTAAACGATTTCAGCAATTGAAGCGCATCGGAATAGCAATCAGCAGTCTGAACAACTATTGTGCTGATATGCGTGGACATATTGCGGCTGCAAACAAAGAGACTGACCCTGTCTTGGAAGAGGCAACCAGTCTCATAAGCCAGAAGAAACAGGTCGAATCCAAACAGCAAGTGCTTAATGCATTCACTGCCCACTTCCTCATCACAGAGGAGGATGTGACTGTACTGACTTCCACCGCGGAGCCCGTCAACGAGGAATTCTTCCAAATCTTGACTCGTGTAAAGAAGATACATCACGACTGCCAGGTACTTCTCGGGACTGAAGATCAGCGACTGGGCCTAGAGGTGCTAGAAAGAAGCTCCAAACAACTCAACTCTGCTTTCCAAAAGCTTTATCGGTGGATCCAACGCGAATTTAAAACGCTAGATCTGGAGAACCCACAGATCAGCGCATCGGTCCGGCGATCTCTGCGTGTACTGGCTGAACGACCTGCCCTGTTCCAAAGCTGTCTGGACTCGTTTGCTGAGGCTCGCGAGTCGATTCTTTCAGACGCCTTCCATGCAGCATTGACCGGTTCGACATCAGAAAACCACATAGCCACAAAGCCCATCGAGTTTTTCGCTCACGATCCATTGCGCTATGTGGGAGATATGCTTGCCTGGGCTCATTCTACGACAGTATCAGAAAGAGAGGCATTGGAAAACCTCTTCATATCGGATGGCGAGGAAATCAAGCGTTCCATCCAGGCTGGCTTGGAAAGCGAGCCCTGGCTAAGAGGTGACCAAGACGCTGAGGTGTTTGACGGGCGAAAGGCTCTTAATCAACTCGTCAGCCGTGATCTTGCAGGTGTAGCTCGTTTGTTGAGACAGCGAACAGAACAAGTCATCCAAAGCCATGACGATGCGACCCTGGCATACAAAATTGCTAATCTGATTGGTTTCTACAAGGGAACGTTTGCAAAGCTGCTTGGGGTCGATTCAGAAGTTCTTGATATCTTTGACACGTTAGAGGCTTCTGCGATGCGACAGTTCCGCGCAAACATGAGAGACTACGTCGCCAACGTACAAAGTGATCTTGCTGTAGCGCCAACAGATCTCTCTCCTCCCGAATTCCTGGAAGAGGCATTGCAGATACTCAAAGTACTTGCAAAAAGTTACGATACATCACTCGCTGCAACGGATGATGATGGCCAGGGCTTCCAGGCCGTACTGTTAGAAGCCCTCGATCCCTTCTTGAGAAGTTGCGAGAACCTGCAGAAAGGCATGAAGGAGCCTGATAACTCCATCTTCGCCGTCAACTGCTTGTTTGCGGCCAAAGAAGCTCTCTCGCAATATGCTTTCACTAAGGAGCGAGTCAGCGACATAGAAGACACAATCCAAGAGATTGTAGCCAAACTAACAGACTACCAACATCAATACCTGGTCAACGAGTCTGGTCTAGTTACTCTGCTTGAGGCGCTTGCACCAATCAGCGACTCTGCTGAAAGCCTCAAGACAGTGCCTCAGTTGGAGGTATTCAAACCAGATGCACTAGTCTCTGCCAGTCAACAGCTGGATGAGTTTCTACCATCTGCCCTTATCGACGCAGCAGAGAACATCAAGCAGCTACGCAATAGAAAGATGATACAACATATCACCGAAGAAGCTGCTGGCAAGTTCTGTGCGGATTTTGAGTTGGTAGAGGGCAAGATAGTAGCTGCAGATGAGTTGATGAATGATGAGAACGAGGAAGATGGGGAGCAGGAACCCAGGTTGAGGGACCTGTTCCCTCGTACCAGTGGCGAAATACGGGTGCTTCTGAGTTAGAGAGCTATACATATAGAATAAATGGGGCCTCTTTCGTGTCTAAGCCTGTATTCTACATCACGAAATGTGCTTTGCTCATTAATAATCGCCATAGCTTTTGTGTGTTCACTATGGCTAGGCTGTATCGTATTTACTGCGGTTTCTTCTTCTCCCACTCCTCCGGCGTATGACACTTTGGTGTCCACGCATGTATCGCTGCAATCTCCTCCTTTAGCGTATTGTTGACTAGACGGTGTCTTGCTAGAGTAGTCTTCTTGGCAAATTGTGGTGATACAATGATAGCCTCGTACATTTGCCCGCATCCGCCTATTTGTAATATCAGCGTAGTCCTGTGACTCAGAGAGTATCTGAAAAGAAAATACGTCGACGCCAGATCCTGCCCGTCTCGTTTTTTCCTTTTTTTTCTCTATTCACTTTCTTCTCTCGGTAGAAGACTGGAATTCATGCATACCACTCAAATCTTCAATCTCAACATGTGTTGCACCGAGTCCGTCTTCGAGTTTCTTCTTGATTCCTTCCATGGTAACGCCGGAGGTCGCCTGCACGTTCGCGGCCTCCGCATTTGTTCTTACACTCATCGCTTTGGTATTTTCTGAGTCGATCGCAAGAGTGTCGAGTGTTTTGTATAGTTTGTGTCGTGGATCCATGTGGTAATGATGTGATATTCCTCCAGTGTTCCTATCTTCGGATCTGATAAGATTGAGTATCCGAATTAGGAAAAGGCGCAGACCGCAAGCGGGGAGGGGCTGATGACGCATATTGGCTAGGGGTGCAGGGGTGATTGGCGCGTGCCTTTGTGATTGCAGAGTGTTGCTACTTTGGACGTGCAATTGTTCCATTGAGGGCTGTATGTTTTTGTCCACGGCACGGCGATTTGCAATGAGTGCGACTACTACTTGTGCACCGTTCTCCCAGGCGGTTGTAAGGGCAATGCGGAAGCTGTAGGTTTACTCTCCACAGGCTGGATATTGTTTCTTTGCATCTCTCAGCCAGACAGCCAAGCGTATGAAAACTTGCTCTGGAAAAGTACTGATTGTAAATAAAGGTATCCGCGAGAGCTTGCAGACAATTCTTGGGACAATACTGGATTGCTACTCGAAGCACCGTTCAATGCGTCTCGCCGCCAGTCAAACAACGTCCTCCTCACCATTGACCTCACCAAAGCCGTTGCCGATGAGGCTATCGCACTCAACTCTTCGATCATCATCGCATACCACCCTATTATATTCCGAGGCTTGAAATCATTGACTCTTGCGGATACACAACAGCAATCACTACTGCGGCTAGCCAGTCATGGCATCAGTGTATACTCTCCACATACGGCATTAGATGCAGCGCCAGGGGGATTGGGGGATTGGCTAGCAGATATTGTTACAGGCACAAAGATTTTGGGTCAGTCTCCAGACGCGGGTGCTCAACCAGAGTCCTCAAATCCTACCGAGGAAAACAACGACAATCCCTTCATTGAGAAAAAACGGCCGATATTTACCCTGAACCACCACCCGAGCCAGCGCGGCCTCCAGTTTGGCAAGCTGCGCACTTCAACATCCCCAGTTACGGCTCCACACAAGCGGGAAGTCATCAAACCTCAGACGCCGGAACTTGCTTCACATCCCAACGCCGGCATGGGCCGCATTGTGAGATTCGACCATGCCCAGCCCCTTGCCACTCTCCTCGATCGTATAGGCAAAGGGCTTAATAACCCCAAGGGCTTCCCGATTGCAATTCCCCAGGGCAAAACGATCTCCGACATGCATATCAAAAGCGTAGGCATCTGCGCAGGCTCTGGCTCCGGCCTGCTCAACGGTCTAGACGTCGATTTGCTCTTCACAGGAGAGCTAGACCATCATGCAGCACTCGCGGCGATTGAGCAAGGAAGAGTAGTCATCAGCTTGTTCCACAGCAACTCTGAGCGCGGGTTTCTCGCCGAGGTTATGAGCACGCAGCTAGAAGAGGCTGTGGACGAGGAGTGGAAGAGGATTAGGGAAGAGTACAAGGGAAAAAGCGAGTTGGACGAGGCGCTGGCGGACGAAGAGGTCGTTGTTGAGGTTAGTGAGGCAGATAGGGATCCGTATGGAATTGTGATTTTGAGGGACGATGTGGAACAAGCATAGCGACAATATAGTATCCGAGCCGTGTAGGCGATGATGGAGGTTCTTAGAAGAGCCGGGCATTGCTCAATGTTACTCGCTACACAAGCGTATAGATCATGGGTCGTCCCACACATTAGCCGGCCGATGAAAACACCGTTGCTTTTGCGTTCACTACTGGGTGGGGACGGCATAGCATGGCGATATATATTTTACCAAAATTGCTCTCTCCATCGAAACTCAAAACCGAAGCGCATTCAGCGCTTTCGCAAACATTCCTCCGTGGCGCAATTGGCTAGCGCGTCTGACTGTTACAGCAGTAGCTTATCAGGAGGTTGAAAGTTCGAGCCTTTCCGGGGGAGTTTTCTTTTTTGTTTTTTTGCCCTCACCACCGTCTATCCATCTTTTCTCTTGCTCACACCAACCCCTCTGTGTCTGGATATTGCAATTCGCTTTTCT
>JALPSE010000162.1:0-16203 GCA_030558545.1 Bipolaris gigantea | reverse complement strand
CGCGCTCGACTGCCGTTCCGACGTGGAAAAAAGTCAACATTGCGCATCTGCTTTGATCATGACACATTGCTTCGATATCGTGTCGTATAGGCCAAAGTCGCTCACAGTCCTCAGACAAACCTCCTCGAGCCTCGCTTCCACCAGGACCAGACCCGTGCCTGACGCGGCATTGGCAGGCTGCCTCGCGCCGACTTCCGGATGATTCCCCGGCGACGGCATTACTCTCGCCAGGAGGTTGCGGCGGGAAAACCGTGGTGGTGGGGCTTGTGCGCTTGGCTTGCCGGCAGCAGCAGGGGGAGGAGGAGAAGGAGGAGTGTATGGGTAGCTAGACGGATCCAGGGGCAAAGGGATAGAATGTGGATTCAAGCGCAAGGTTAGGATGGCTTCGAGTTCTGGGAGGACGGTTGGGAGTTTCCAGAATTCTGTGCTGTTCATGGGGCCGGATAGGTGGATGAGGTAGGGGGGAGGGGTGTCGGAGGCGAAGCTGATGACTTGAACTGATGAAGAGGAGGAGGAGGAGGAGGAGTCCTGGGGGAAAGGGAAGGAGCTGTCTGGCTTTGTGGGCGCGAGGGATGTGTCCGAGGGGAGGAGGGCGAGGGTTGTGGTGGCCATGGCGTAGGTGATGCGTTGGTGGATGAGGGGGAGGATGTGGGTGTCGATTACGGACTCGATGTGTTGAGTGCGTGTGGTGTTTAGTTGGTCGAGGATTGAGGGGGATGGGGAGGAGGCATGGGGCGAGTATGGTGGTGGTACTGCATTGTCGTGTTTCTCTGACATGTTTCCAAGAGTGATAGGAGGCTGGTGACCTGGCGAAGAGAGTTATGTAATGGGTAGCGGTGGTGTGCCCACAAGAAAGGTCACCAAGGCTGCTACTTTGTTGTACGGTAGTTCGATGGCACGCCCTGAAAGAATGGTTACTAGGCTTCTACAGACCACGGCAAGCCACAGACCCACAGCAGACGTGATAATCTGCCCCGTCTCCGCCTCACAACCAAGGTCTTCCAACTAGCGCCAAGCATCGCCACAGTCATTGTCTCGTAATGGCATACCTTGAGGTGGTCACGGGATGCCTTGAACACACACAGGTAAGCGAATCAAACATCCTGTAACTCTTGGATACCCGAGGCACGCGGTCCGAGCCCATCTTGGCCAACCAAACTCCATGCCTGGCTGGGAAGGAGGAGGTATTCAGGCAGACACGCCGCTGTCGATACATTTTGCGCAGCGAAAAAGCCATGTCCATGTCCATGTTTGAGACAGACACAGCGACGTGCCTCTCGCATTCCAATGCGCCAAACGACCGAGCAAACGCCCGAAAGATCATGAGATTGGCAATGCAAACTTGAACGCTTTAGCTCACCGGGGAGGCAAGAACAAACGTTTTGGAGAAAGGGTCCGTACACCCAGTTAGGCCTCCGAAGTAGGTCACATGTTGTGGCTGTGCATAAGGCAGAATCGCGTTAGGTGCGACTCCTACCCCGGTCCCAAGGCTCAGATACGGTCTGTGCGCTTCTCTCACCACTTTCGTCCAATGTGTTCACCGAGCTGCGCACTTGGACGTGCCGTGTGTTGCGGTCGTAGTACGTGTGAGAGCGTACTATGGCCAGGCTGAAGGTCTATAAAGGTAGAGATGGTTCTGTTCTTTTTTTGGATGGTCCACTAATAGCAACACTATCATCATCTCTGCTCCAAGATTTGGTAATACGGCAGAGTATCCTCTCTTCTTTGTGTGGAGTGGTCGAATAGATCTTGTTAGTATATATATACCTATTCGAACCTTTCGCCTTGTACCTCTTTCCGGGCCTGGCATACACAACCCCTGTCATCCCGTACTCCATCCATCGAGCATCCATCGCCTTGGTCAATCTCAACCTCGTCCAGACAAAACATCGGCCATCATGTGGTACCATGTCGCAGAGCCGAATTCCTACCTCGTAATCACGGGTGTAGGGATCCAGAAGGTTCTCATCAAGAAAAAGGCCTTCATCTACCCTCTGCAAAAAGTCTCCAAAATCTCAATCACACCGTTCGACTTCTCCATGTCGCTACAGGCAATGACGATTGAGAAGCTCAAGTTCTCCCTCCCGGCAGTCTTTACAATTGGTCCTGCGGATAACCTAGAGGCGTTGGAAAAATATGCTGTTTTGCTCACAGGCGAGAGCGACGGCAGACCGACACAAACTGCGTCAAAGGGAGTGGTTGCGGTAGCTGAGGGTCGCAGCCATGTCCAGGAGATTGTCAAGGGAATCATTGAGGGCGAGACAAGATCAATTGTTTCCACCATGACCATGGAGGAGCTGTTCCGCGAGCGCAGAATCTTCAAGGAAAAGGTCATTCAACAAGTAGTGCTTACCTTTTTGCTATTCGCGTCAGCCACATGCTCACTACTATTTCTAGGTACAATCTGAGCTTGACCAGTTCGGTCTCTGCATCTACAATGCCAACGTCAAGGAACTGCAAGACACGCCAGGGTCGGAGTACTTTGCTTTTCTCTCACGCAAGGCGCACGAGGGTGCTCTGAACCAAGCAAAGGTCGACGTTGCCCACGCCCGCATGCAGGATGAGGTTGGTGAAGCCGAAAAGCAGGGCAAGACCAAGCAAGAAGTGGCCAAGATCCACGCCCAAACCGCTGTCCTCGAAACCGAGCGCAAGGCCGAAAAGGCCACGGCAGATGCAAAGTTTACCGACAAGGAGATTGAGATTAGCAGAGACCTCAACGTGGCCAGGATCAACGCGAAGCGTGAAGCCGAACGCCGAGATGCAGAGCTTCAAATGGAAGTCGAGAAGAAGAGGGCACTCATGGAGCTTGAGCGTCTCCGAGCCACCAAGGTCGTGCAGGCGAAGATTGAGAAGGAGTCTTCGCAACAAAGGGCTGATGGGGAACTCTATGCTCAGGAAAAGGCCGCAGAGGGCAAGAAGTACAGCGAGCAGGCCGAGGCCGAGGCAGAAGCCAACTTCATCGTCTCCAAACGAGCCGCCGAGGCTGAGTACTACGCCCAGGAGCGCCAGGCTCAAGCTGAGCTCATCACACAGCAACGCAAAGCCGAAGGCCTATCCGCAATGGCAAAGGCCTACGGCGACATGGCCAATGTCCTGGGTGGATCTCAAGGCCTAATGCAGTACCTCATGATCACCAACGGCACCTACGAGAAGCTGGCCCTAGCCAACGGCCAAGCCATCAGGGGTCTGCAGCCTAAGATCAACGTCTGGAACACTGGAAACCAAGGGGGCGAGGGCATGGCTGATCCTGCAGCTCCGATCCGCAATCTCTTCCATAGTCTGCCTCCTCTGCTTAGCACCATCCACGATCAGACTGGTATGGCACCGCCCACATGGCTGGCTCAGATGCCGCAGAACGGTGATATGAGTAAGATGCAATTGAGGAACGGTAGTGATGTTTCCTCATAAAAGGCAGGAGGAGGTGATTTTGACCCCGCCTAGAGGTTCCAACCAAAGGACGGTGTTTGATCCAGTGAAGACGGAGGAAAGAGCGTACGGAGTATCATATGTTGTACGATTGGTTATCATATCCCACAAGTAGCTGCGTATGTGGCTAGGCGTTGGTGGATTTGCTGTAATACCACCTCGCTTGACTTTTCTCGTAGAGTGTTACTTTGGCGGTACTTCCTCGGATTGATTATATAGAGTAATGAGAAAAACGACTTGGGTTGCATGTGTATTCCCTGTGGGCACTATGAGGTGCAGCTGCATAGCCGATGCTGGTCAACGTGCGGCAGCGGATGAAGATGGTTCCTTTGATTCCGTGGTCGTCAGATTATTGTTCAACCACATCATACGGCTTCTGATGTCCTCGTGCGTGTTCGATGACGAATCCCTTTAAGCGAGTGGGGTTGGCCAGGTGCTATTCCAACGGGACTCTTGTGGGCAAGCCTTGCATTGGTTCGGTGTAGCGGCATACTCGGATCGACTCGAAGGGGTTTTTCTCGCAAGAATTACAAAGTTCCACGATGAGCAGTCAGAGATTGTACTTGTTGCTTTGCTGAAAGGTAACCAGGATGGCAGGACTATGTTTTGCCGTATTGGATTCAGGGGAGGAGTATTAATGATCGTCTGTGAAGGCCCGATAGTAGTGCGTTAATCATCGCTACTGCGAACGCAAATCGCGTACCGTTTTCTGTCAGTTGAGAGCCGAGAGTTAACGCTTTCCGAACTCTGCGGTTTGAAGTGATACTTTATTGACTAAAACCAGAAAAGCCAGGGGCAAGCGATGAGGCGAAAAGCAAACAATGGAATATATGGCAGTGCAACCCGGGGGGGTTAGGGGGGGGAGCTTAACAAGATCGCACGATGGACTGTTAAGAAAGCAGATGCAATAGTGTAAGGACCTCCCTTGGACACGAAGACATGTAGGTAGGCCGTGGTGACGAGCGAACAAGATGCATGCACAGCCATGCTTGACCAGGGAGCAAGATGCAAAACAAGTTGCAAAGTCTAGTCAAGCCTTCAATACTCGCAGCGCTGGACGGATGGGTTTAGGGTGTGCCACAGTTGCCATGGTTATATTGGCACAGGCCGACAGATGGGCTTTCGTCCAACCTTCCGCATTCGAATCTCTAGGCACCGGCACCGGGAAGAGGGGGTGGGGCCCAACATGCCTCAAGTTGAAACTTTCCATGGATCCAGCGTTCAAGTGGCGTCAGAAGCATGCAAGATGGTGTCGCGAGGCCACGGATGGACACAGTAAGCCGGGGGCGTGAGACCAGTGGAAAGTGGTGGAGAGGGGAGGGTGGCTTGCTAATCAATCGACAGAAGGAAAGGGCCAATTAGTCCGAGGGCGATTGATGGCATAAGCCCAGCCGCACCATTGCAGGGTCAAGGACGCGAGTCGGCAAATCGCCATGGAAACGAAGACTGGTATGGTGTCACCAGGAGCTGCAGCCATGAGCCGATATGAGGCGCGCAGCAGCCCTCAGTCGTGCCCGCAGCTGGAAATGGCGTCTTGATGTTGTGGTGGCCCGCAACTAGTGCAATGCAAGGAGACGAAGAGGAACCAGATTGCGGCAGAGCACACTAGGCGGCTTGCCCTCGTTGCCACCAGCCCAGCGCTATTCCGCTTTGGGCGGGAGAATGGCACATCGCGACGCGTCCCGACGCGTCTTGACGTGAATTTTGACGCAGCGCCCGACGAGACAAAGAACCACACAGCCGGACTCTTGTTGCTCACACCACCACACACGCACGGCCACTGCCAGCCATGCAATGAATCCCTCTTCTGCTCACTGCGTATTCCGTGTCCATTGCTATGCTGACAATGAATATCTCCTCTGCCCGGTGCCAAAACATGTCTTGCACCCAACAGGGCCAGTCCTCCCTCCCTCCTCTCCGCCTCTCTCCGCCTCTCTCTCTCCTCCCCAGCGCTCGAACTGGCGGCCGCCGGTCAGCTACGGCCACCACGCCGAGCAAACAACGTTAGGCTTCGGCGGAATGGCCAGACGAACTGATCCGCGCGGTTGCTCGCCAGGGCTTCAGCTTTGGCAGTTTGCTCCTTGTGGCCTGGTGCATTCCACTCTTTGCTGCATGCTTTTACCTCTTTTTTTTTTCTTTTCTCCTCCCGCCTGCCCAATCTCTTTCCGAATGACGTCCGCCCCCTGGCTGCAAATCGTATATACTCATGTACGTATACCATGTCCGTCCGGCTGACGGCAGGGCCAGCTGCAGACGAGAGGGTGTGTAGACACGCACGCGCTTCTCTCGTCTTTTGTTTGTTTTCAAGAGCCATTGTGGCCCTTGTGCTGTAAACATCAAACCTGTATGGGCAAGGTCACTCCTCCTAGCGAGTCTCAGCACCTGCTTCCCCGGCGCTTGGCTCACTAGGTTCCAAGTCTGTGTGCGCCTGGGTGTGTGCCTGTACTCGTCCCTGTGTGTGCGTAGGAGAGAGTGTGTGTGCCTGGTCATTCATGGGTCATGGGGGCTGTTTTCGGCACAGACACGATGATGACGCGCCTGGGCTTAGCACCCACGTTACGGACCTACTTTGCGGCACGGCGTTGCGGAGCTCACTGCACCAAGAGGGGCTCATGTGGAACGCACCATCACCTCTTCTCACTTTTTCCCACTCCAGCCAAGCTCAATCGAGTCAAATCCATTCCATTCATTCATTCAATCATTATTACAAGCTCGTCTGCCTCGGACTCGTCATCATTCCGGACCAGCTAATCTATCAGAGTGCACAGACTTTTCCTCGCCTCCATCCTCCTCCTCGTCCAAGCCCGCACCACCCGTCCAACCGATCCCTTTCTCCGCATCGAAGCAGAGTTTGCTCAAAGAAAGAGACATAAGGTATGAGCCCCTCACGCTCCGACACAATCGTTGAGATTCGTGAAGACTGAATTCCCCTTCACGCCCATATCCCGTCGATTCATCATAACCTTCATCATAACCGTCGTGACAAGGTGGAGAACCAAAAAAAAACACACACAAACACAAGGAAATAAAGCACCACATCGTCGAGTGGGCCAAAAATGAGTGGAGGCTTGAGTCAAGACAAGATGCCCAAGTATACAAAAGAGATGGTTTAGGACAGAGGCAGGTTGCTGGCCTGCCTTACTGCCCAAATCGGGTCAGGGTCTTTTCTGGTCACCATGGAACTCCATGGAACTCCATGTTGCATGCCACCATGACTTCTCAGCACACTGCCCTCGTATTACGGAAGTGGATTGGAAACACTTTCAGCCGCATCATCATGTCAAAGTCGTAAGCCCGGTAAACGCAACCAGGGGCATCATCGCCATCAGTACAATGTCGGCGACCGAGAGTGTACGGTTTGGTATAAACAAAACATAGGAAATGCTTTTTTCAAAACAAGCAGGCTCGCCGTCCTGAGCAAATTGGCAACTACATGCTGCCACCGCACAAGAGGCTGGCCATCGTAACGCCAATGATACAGTTCGCTGTGCTTGACTGCACTAGCAGACTGGAGGAAATCGTCGTCGAACCCTAGGACCGCTGTAGGCGAGTAGCACCGCTGGGCATACCAGCAAACCGTTGCTCAAACGATGCAGGTGCCTCGAAGCTGCGCGACATGGTCGGTCGAGGGAACGTGTTATTCGATCGGCTGACAAATGGTGAGCCTAGGCGAGCAGTAGACTGACCGAGCACATCATTTGCTACCGCGGGTGAGTGTGGGCTCGGCAGGGCAGAACGAGAGTCTGCAAATGGGTTGAAGCCCGAAGGGTGATTGGCCAGAGGAAGGCGTCGTGCTCCTTCTGTCATGTCGCCCAGGCTGAAGCCACGATTCCTGACACCACGGTGGCTCGACTCGGCCGGAGCTCCGAAAATCTCGTTGACGAAGCTCTCTCCTCGGTTACGCACCCTCCCCTCGAAGTTGTTGTGAAGGGCACGACGCTTGAACACCTTGGACTTTGGCCGCGGTGCGTGTAGCTGGAAAGGAGAGCCTAGACGTGGTGGCTGAGATGTTGACGATGCATGCCAAGTACGTGCGGTATTCTGGCTCATGCTGAGCTTGTTGGCCTCGAGCTTAGCATGGAAGGGAGAGCCTAGTGCAGTGCCTAGCCCAAGGCCGAGCCCAATGTGGAGCGACTGCGACTTCTGATGAGCAGAAGATCGGGCACTCGACCATGTCCTCGCTGTCGGTCGTGGTGTCATATCCTTGGTGAGTTGGGACAGCGGGTTACCCAACTGCATCGATGCAGCAGTGCTGGTCGCTAGCGAGAGGTTCATGTCACGGGTCGAGAAGGTCGTTGATCCCTGAGAGAAGGGCGAAGACAGAGGTTGTTGCGGCACCGAAGATGACGATGGTTGCGACGGTTGCGACGACGGTTCTTCTGGAGGTGGGGAGGATTGAAGCGGTGAGGGTGATCGATGGAGGAGACGCTGGTAGTGTGCAGACAAGGTGGGTTTCTGTTTGGCCAAATCTCGCAGACGCTTTCGACATTGCTTCTCGGTAGGGTACCGCGCAAAGGACTTGCCACTCTTTTGAGTCTGCACACGGAGTCCGCCAACGCGCGCCTGCCTCGGGCCCTTCCAAGTCTTTCGGGCCATCCTAGCCACGCGGTGACATACACCATTCGGTGGCGTAGTGCTGGGAAGAGCCTTGAAGGGCGTCACCGTGGGGTCCTGCAGGTAATTCATGTAAGTCATCCACAGGTGGTAGTCCATTTCTTCTGTGAAGCTAGCCCTTAGCTTCAGCTTCTTGGCAGAGCTTGTTGGCTGCTGGTTCATCAATGGCGAGACTGGGCGTTGAAGTTGCGGTAGTGGCGGGCAGAAGGAGAATGGATCACACGACTCATCTTCTAGGCTTGTGCAGCTGCCGCTTCTTGACATGAAGGATCCGATGCTATCGCAAGACGAGAGAGATGAATCGGAGAAGCCGGATGAAGAGGTGGGTCTGCTAGAGGTCTCGCTCTGGCTGACGTGTGGAACGTCCGACCAGTCCTGGGGTCCTTCGTAGTGGCTGATGGTTCTCACTTGGTGAGCAGGAGTCTTTGGTGGAGAGATGATGCGAGTATAGCTGAAGCCTGGAGACAGAAAGGCGTCGTCCTGAGACAGGGAGTACGAGGGTAGCTCAATCGGGGTTTCCGACATGATTTCCGGCGCTTCAATGGTGGGAATGGGTTGTTGGTGCATGACTGCGTCCATGTCGTCGGGGTTCATGACCATGGTGGCACGGCGGCGGCGGACCTTGAGGACTTGGCGGGGAGGCGGCGGCGGCTGCAATTGCTCTGGTTGCGGCTCTGGCTCTGGTGTTTGTGGAGCAGGGCCGTCACGGTAGTGGAACATGAAGTTCCTTGGTAAGGTGGTGGAAACGGAGCGTTCAGACTCCATGGTTGCTGATGTATCAGAGAAATAGGAGACGAGCCACCGTTTCGAAACGCTGTCGGGTTTAAGCTGGATGGGAGGGTCCAAGTGGTCAGTCAGTCTCAGCGACGCTGTCAGGCCTGAACAGTGCACGCGCGACGAGCGGTCAATGCATACAATGGCAAGCTGGTTCGTACAGTGCTGAGAAGGGTTCGCTGGTTGTTTGGCTGGGCTCGAACAGGTGTTTGGAACACTGCAAACGCGACTGTGCGGCTGCAGGGTGGTTACACGTGCGAGCAGGACAGCTGCGACTTTAATATGAGAGGGTACAACTATCGCAACGACACGCGATTTGGGACGCGCGGATCACTGGCGTTGTTGCAATGGCGGAAGGGCTTGCGGGTAAGGAGATAGGCGACAAGCTCCGTGAGCAAAGGCGCGTAGCTGGCCGTTGCGAGGGGTGCTGGGGCGCGATGTCGATAGTGCGAGGAGCAAAAGCAAACGATGAAGCGCAAAAGTCTCAACAGGAGGTGGAAGACGCGTCGAGTGTGGCGAGGGGTGGCGGTGGAGGCAAGAGTCGTGAGTCGCGGTGAGGAGAGCGGTTCCGTGGGCGGAAGCGAAGTGGGCGCTTTACTGGGCGTCCATGGGGGCACGCAAAACGAAAGACGGGAGTAGAAGAAGAGGCAAGGAAACAGTCGTCAAGCAGGCGCCTGGTCTCGGGGCCGACGAGCGTGCGGCTGGCGAGATCGGCTCGGAATTATCGTGAGGTCGTGAAGTGGGAAGGTGATGGTTGGGGGTCGCAAATTCAAGTCGGGTGACCCGTGGACGGCTGTTGGCCGCTAGTACCAGGACAGGAGCACGGGCTATGGCCAAGATCGTCGATAGCAGCCCTCGGGACGCGCCCATTGAAAAACCAAACACACGACGACTACCGGCTTATTGTTGCAACGGTCTTGACCGAGGCTGAGGCGGCTGGGCTGCATGCTCGCGAACAAGACCGTGTTCTGCAGCTGTCTTGGGCCACGTCGAGCTGCTGCTGGTGCTGCCAGCGCTGCAGACGACCACATAGCGAAACTGACGCGCTCCAACGCGCTCCACGCAAGCGCTAAACCCGATACGGCACCGGACGACCCGAGCCCGCTTAGCGCAGCTGTGGCTCTCCTCCTCGACGGCCCCTGCATACATACATACGGATGCTCAACCTGTGTTTTTCTGCAAACCACCAATGCTTGTCACGACTTTTCCACCTCGTCCACTCTCCGGCTGCCATTGCCATGGATATTGCCCGGCCAGCCTCGCCGACTCCACAGCGCTGCTATACCCCTCGCATGTGCACTCTCCGCACCCACTGCAGCCGCCACGCCGTGGGCCACAGCCAACAGCACGCCGCCAGAAGATGCCAGCGCTGCACCGCACAGATGCATTCGCAAGCTGGAGTACCCCAATTCGCTGTCAGTCTGGAGACCGTGCTCCGCTGTGGGGCATCACGGGCGGCACACACATCGACTCTGCAAATGCTGCATGACTCGTCTAAGCTGGTCTTTTGTCTTTTTGTCTTTTTGTCTCCGTCTGTGGGCTGGTAATCGGTGGCACGCGCTTCTCGCTTCAACACAGTATCTGTCGTTATCGTGCCTGGCCTCGTTGCCCATTCTTGGTCGACCGCGGCCTTCGTAAAGGTCGACGTTGGCAAGCGAGACCCCTATTCTGGCCCGTCTGCAAGTCAGACTGGAGTTCCCAACCGTTTTTTTTTTCCTTGCATCCCGCGCTTGGCTGCGAAAGCGGTCCGGCTCACAGCATCTCATCACACACCAATAACCAGAAGCGCACGTGTCTCGCCTAATGCGTACATGCTGCGATCCAGCTCGTCTCCCCTCAATGCGTCATTGGCTGCCGTTTCTCTTTTGCAATTACTATCTTAAGTTTGCAGAGGGTCAAAAAGTGGGCTCAACACCACACAAGGCCCGGATTGCCGCCCATTGTGGAAGCTCCACGTGTGTTGTTCCAAAGCCCGCAAAGTCCTCAATAGTCAACGTACGGGGACCACATGCACCCCACCCCATTCACAAGCTCACAGCTTCATTTCATCAAAAGCATCGATCCACTGCATGTCGGCACCTCGATTTGGACAAGACTCTGCCATGTCACGCATTGCCAAGTCACTTCACATGGTATCAAAACATTGAACAATCATGCTCTGCTCAAGATGTATTCGCGTCATCTTACGCATGACTAAGTCTATTGTCATAAAGGGGGTCCCTGTCCGGTTCACCATCTCGCCCTTGCTACTATATTACACATGACATCTGCTCAAATGGCCTTACTTCGCTTACAATCCAAGGGCAGTGTTGAAGGCAGTCGCAGCCGCCTGGCCCTCAAGTCCGTTAGCAGCAGATGCTGCAGCATTGCAGGTACTGACGGCCGAGGCGCCTGCACCGCACTTGTTGGCAAGCTGGGAGCAGATGAAGTTGGAGATGATTGCAATCTTCTGGGCCGAGCCGTGGTTAAAGGTACTCAGATCCGAAGGCTCGAAAGCATCCTCCTTGCGACCATCGGATGGTAGGCCAAAGACGATCGTAGGGTCGCAGTTGCCAAAGTCTGCGCTCGCTTTGCTGTTAACAGCGGCATCTTTGGCGGCGACAGCATCGCCTGCATTGGCAGCGGCAGCATGGTCTGCATTGGCAGCGGCAGCAGCAGCATCTTTGGCAGCGGCATCTTTGGCAGCGGCAGCATGGTCCGCATTGGCAGCACCGGCAGCGCCCGCATTGGCAGCATCAGCAGCGGCATCTTTGGCAGCGGCAGCATGGTCCGCATTGGCAGCACCGGCAGCGTCCGCATTGGCAGCATCAGCAGCAGCATCTTTGGCAGCGGCAGCATGGTCCGCATTGGCAGCAGCTTCATTTCCGCAAGCAATAGCCTGCTCTTTCACAGCTTTATCGTGCTTATTGGCATTCTTGTCGTCCTTGTTGGCACTCTTGTCGTCCTTGTTGGCATTCTTGTCGTCGGCTGCGGCTCCCTTGACATCAGCGACCGCAGCAGCAATCTCGGCCTCACTGAGGTCGTCAACACGAAGCTTAAGAGTGTTGATACATCCTGCATTGTCAGTCGCGTCATCACAAGTGTTTCCAGCTGCGGTAGGGTCGCCAATCTTGCCAGGGGCAAATGTGGAAGCCTCATTTGCCATTGATGGGTCGCCACCAACGGAAGCAATCTGGCGTGCAAGTTCTTGGGCAATTTGCTTGTTGAGCGCTTGCGCGCCATCAGCAGCAGGGTCCTGGTGCTGCTGGAGTGCAGCAATTTCAGGGTTGACTGCCTGAATCGATTTGCATGGAACAGACATCAGGCCTACAGAGCCAGTGTTGCGCTCCAAAGCACGATATATAAGTGCCATAGTCATACCCTCCACATCACCAGCCTTTTTGGCGTTGGTAAAGGCCTGGTCAGCTGTGGCTAGCTGAAGGCAGTCTAGAAATGATTAGCTTCACTATACTGGTGCTGATGATGAAACAACTTACCAGCATCAGCAATGTCTCCCGCTCCCTTTGCTGCTGCCTCTGCTCCAAGTAGACCAAAGACAGGGTCCTGGATTTTGGCGGGGTTGTTCTGCTGCAACAGAGTGTCGACAGCAAGATTGACGTTGCGATGAGAGTGCTCCTGGGGAACCTCACGCTTCGTCATGACACCGGTTGGGCGTGCAGCCGCAGCACCGGCAAGGGCAAGGGCAATGAAAGTGTTCTTCATCGTGAATACGGGACACTGATTTATCTTGTTCGTAGTCGTTAAAGTGAATAAGTGAGTATAAACGAGGGTATATAGCGAAGGTGGACCAGCCTATCGATTCCTCAGGAACGATGAAAAGAAGAAAAAGAGGGATTACTTTGAAAAGCGACGAGCGAAGGAATCTTCAGAGCTGGGCTGTTGAATGTCTTCCACATAACCTGAGGCGTGATAACTTATATACAGCATAGATCACGGTGGAGTACTCGGTCTGGCACCTGTCAAGCAAGTCTCCGTAGCAAGAGCCGCCGGCCTTGCCTGTGCACAGATTCAAAACGCATGATGGCGCCCCCTGGATGAGGGTCCAAGCAACGTCAAGTGCTGTTGCTGTGGAGCCTGGCGATGGTGGTGAGGAGCCGCTAACCTCGTGAGCAATGGAGCCATAGTTCTGAATACGTGTGACTGGCCAGTTCCTGCCAATAAGTGGGTAGTTGGGTTGAGACATGGGCAATGATTGGAGACACCCCTTGCTTCACCACCTCTTGCTTCACCTCACCGTTTATCAGCCTCGCTCGCCGGAGGTAGTGTTGAATGCATACCGAAGGATGGCGCGTAGAAGGACTTTTTTATCCACGTCGCGAGTTTGCTTCAGCTCGATAGCGTGCGCTTCGCCTGGAGGAAGCGCGCGTTCTACAAAGAGTAAGAGGGCAGTATTGTTCTGCCAAATTGCTCGATGTAATGCGATGTTGTGTATCAACTACAAAGCGATTGTTCTCTTTGGTATTTGTCCCACCCAGGTCATGCCGCGCGCGTGTATCGCATACATAAAACTCGACGTCATTCTACCAGCCACAAAGAGGGATTTTTTTTCCGCCAGATATTATCCAGGACTTGCCCGGACATTCCACAGAAACCGGTGTTGTGATACCTAGTGGCTTGCGCGGGATATTGATCTTCACCCGCAGACGTGCCTCGTCTCACGCCTGACTGGCCTACGGAGACATGCCATACGTATCACTACTCTACTCTCCTATTAGAAAGACGTCAAGAGAGGGTTACGACGTGAATTAACGTGATCCACTCAGACTCCTCTGCTGTCCTAAGAGTGTCCTAAGAGTGCCTTGGCATGGGTAGGCGATTTCCCGACTTGTATGAGAGAGCTCACAAGCAACAACAAGGCTGCGCCAAGGAACCTTTACAGGACATTTCCATAACACTGTTCGATCCTACGGTTATTATCGCCCTGATTTTGGCACTGAGACAGGTTCTATTTTACCCGCAGTTACACTCGTCGTTTACAGACGTTGCGCGTCTCAGATGACCCGATTCTGCCTGAGACGAACCAACTCGGACAATCAGCCACGTTGAGAGTATCAGAACGTCAGACGACGATTATGGCTGCATCATTGGGAGATTAAGTCGTGACTTTGAGCAGGCCTGCATCCTGTTTTGTGTCCTTCCTGAACGCATTATTCAGCTGTCCTCTACTTGTTCCTTAGTTCAACATCCTCTACACATCCTCACAGCATTATCACACATCCTCCGTAATAGCCTCGGTTGTCGGGGTGAATCGAAAACACACAGCTATCGCTCAGCAGGCCACACTTGCATCCCCCCATTTTCCACATTGTTGTATCCTCCGCCCCTCGGCATATACTTGCTCAAGGCCCACATATACGCGAAACAACCCACTTCCAGTCAGTCAACGCACATCAATCGAACCACTTGTGCATTAACCATCTACAGCAACTTCCTATTGGGTACCATAACGAAGCCATGGCTAAGACTAGGGCAATTGTGATCTCGCAGCCAATGGACGCGCGACATGTCGGTGGCGTCAATGTGATGGGTAGTGGGAGCTCAAGCCTTGACAACTACTTCAGTCACAAGGAAGCTGAATCGAACGAACGGTCGCCGCCTGGCCCTGACGGCGCCAAGTTGGAGGCACGCGGTCGTTCGGATACCGTACCGATCAATACACGACGACCAGGCCTTTCATGGAAGGAGAGTTTCTCTAGATTGAGACAAAAGTCCTTTTCTCCTCATTCAAGATCACGTCGTGGAAGCGAGGAGAGGCATCTACCAGAAAGCCAGGTGAACAGCCAAGTGGAAAGGTCTGGTGGCAGTCCTACTCCTCTGAGGAAGCGGCGTAGTACAACACGACTAGGACAGAGCATTGGACCGCAAAGCGACTCAGATAACTCGGCCCCAGTGTCGAAAAGCGATGCATTGCAACCAGAGCTTGCATCACTTCGCCCTACTACAGCCCTGCCAACCTACTCAACGGCCGCCAACCCCGAACCATACGACGCGACAACCACATGTCAAAGAAAGATGTCTTGGAACAGGCAATCTTTCCCACCTCCCGGAGAGCGCAAGATACCCGGGGCAGGCACCCAACCACCTCAGCCATGGGCGAGATCCAAACGCACAGACTCGGGCACCGCCATCGATTTCACCAATGTGCCCGTAGACGAGCGTCCGATTCCCTTTCAAGAAATCATGGCCATGCCGAGCCTAGCGGAGCGCTTGGCCATGTACAAGAAGACGCGCGACTACTGGGCGACTGCAGACCATGGATTGGGAGAATGGGTTGGGCGAGCTGCGGCGCCAAAGACAATTGCTGCCTAAGTCGCGGAAGGGGGGTCTAGGAACGGGATGGATTGTCCTTTACTCCTCACTGCTGTGAATTCATCTCGCCACCTTTGCTTTTGTCGAGCATTTCTTAGGCTGGGATCGGGAATATTTGGTTTTTTTTTTCTTAGCAGCTTCATGGGCGCTGGCCGCCCATGGGCTCTATACTACTACTTGTGCCTTGTGACGGCGCCATGTGACCTCGCTTACTACGTAGTACTTCGTCTGACGGCCTTGGCCGTACGACCAGGCGCATAAAAAGTCTACTGCTATCTCGCAACGAAATGAGCTGCCTATACGAATAATGTTTGGTTACTCTCGTAGTCGCAATCACGCACCATGTCGCACGTGGGCAGCAGTAGGATGAACGGGAAACCAGACGCCATTGTATTTGTGCCGATGGGGAGAAACCGCCACGGTACGATTCGAGAGACAAGGATTGTCGTAGACAAGCTTTGCCAGCGACCGCGTCTTCCTCAGACACCATGCTGACAAAACCCCATCCACCCTTGGCCAGAGAGGACAAGCGTGTTAGCCATGCCAACCAAACCAAACAAACGTCAAATCCCCGTTTCAAACACACGACACCAAAACACCGTTTCCCGCCTCACCCCCTCAGGATGCGAATTCGGAAAGAGAGTTTGTACAAGGAAAAAGAAAAAAACAAAACACTCTGTTCGACTTGTACCGAAGAATCACCACCACCGCCAAACAGGCAATTACCCAGCCCACAATCCACTCGCACACTAAACCAGGAAAGAAGAAGAAGAAGAGGTTGAGTTTGAGGCGTGTGGGAGACGAGGTACGGGGTGTGAATGGGGGTGAAAAAACAAGAGAAAGACGGACGGGATTGCTGAGGGGGTAGTTGTCGTGTTTGGATGGATGGATGGATTGATGGGGTGGGGTGTGGAAGGAAGGGGAAGGGGGGTGTATACAAAGAATCAAGGTGCTACTAGGGACTGCGTAGTACAAAAGGACAATTATGGATTAAGAGAAGAGAAGAGAAAAAAAAAACCCCCTCAACTCCATCTTCATTCTATTCCAGCATCCATTTACATGCACAAAACTGGCAACCCC